>KZ869389.1:28108-47766 GCA_003456935.1 Machilis hrabei | reverse complement strand
TAAAGTGTTAAAAGAAATAAAATTTAAGAATCTTATAGGAGTGTCCAAGCAAATAAAAAAATTGCCACAAGAATCGCCAAATGAATAAAAAATTCACCACATATATAAAAAAAATCGCATTTGGCGAAAAATGCGATCCGTAGTTTTACTGCAAACCTTGAGGAACATGTTGTGACAAAGATGTGTCTAATAGGTGAAAATAATGTAACAGTTTTTTTTAACACAATTTTATTTTTATTGTGACATTCAGGAAGCTCTTTGTTGAACTTTTGCCTTGCATATACTTTACCAATAACTGTTTGAGCAAAAGTTACATTTTTGTAATATTGCTACATAGTTTGTACAGGAAAAGAGTTTATTATATATGTCGGGCCTCACTCCTTAATGTATGTAATTGTTGTTTCTTTAGGAGTTCAACATACCTGCCACTGCAGTGAAAGAAGAGGAGGACGAAGAAGATAACGGAGAAGTAAACTACGTGTACTTCGACTCTGAATCGCATTGGTGCCGCGTGTGTAACGTGTTCCCCAGAACGGCCAAAGATTTTCTTACGCATTTGCAAACTCCNGAACACAGAGAAGAAATACAGGTATGGTTTTCATATGTCTCAATATGTGAGTATGCAGAAACATGAACTGTTTTGAAGTGAATCTGAAAATGGGTGGTGTGTGAGTTATTGTGTAACTTAATCTCTATTTTTGCTTTATACTGTCGTTCTTTGCTTAGTGTCGTCGACTGGTCGAGTATCCGTGGCATCGGTTCGGGACGGAAAACCCCCCTCCGAAGAAGCTGGGACCTACGAAAAGAGTGCCTATAAAAGGTAAAGGTTTTCAGAATGAGTACAGTAAAATTAGTGGGACTTTCAGTGTGGTCTGTGTGTGGCACACGTGCCCCAATACTTTGACTGTCTCAACTTTTTAATATTTTTGTGGTTGTTTATAAAGAGATGAAACCAGTATTAGTACTCATAACAGTACTCGGAAGTTACAGCTGTCTGTGGGTTAGAGCTCTGTTCTTGTCCACTAGCATTACCTTGTGTTCTTGGTAATGCATGACAAGAATCAAGCGAGNTGCACAGTTGTGTTTATACATGCATGCATGAAAATTCACAGAGAGCTATGTTGGAGGATAAAATGGTGCTTTGACCGAGCATTATGTATATATCACAACTGAATGAAGTTTACATGTGAAAATGTGACTGAGAGTTCACAGCCAAGAAAATCTTCAGGACAAACTTATGTCTTGTGTAAGAAATGAAGAATAAAATGGTGCTTTAACTGAGCATTATATATATCACAACTGAATGAAGTTTAAAAGTGAAAATCAGTGATAATATGTTTATGAAAATGTGACTGAGTCCACAGCAAAAACAAGGTCATATTGGCAACTGTTTGAAAGAATAAGCTTTTTCAAGTAGCTTTTTAGCAGTCTCGAAATGAGAGGATGCTTTGAAAAGGAGAACTTAAGAAATACTGTATAAATGTGTATATATATTGAAACTGATGAGATACTATGTNATGATCGATAAATCAGTTGTAACACTTGAAATGTGATGGAGCTATTATGCTCTGAAGTTGGATTTAGAACAACTGAAAGCAGATTGACAATAAATGCCTGAGTAAGAAATGTATGTTGTTCATATGTGTACTTGTACTGAAGGCAAGTGGACTGACTTGACAATTCTCGAATTAGGAATCACTGCAGAACCTATTATGGGAAGCATAACTTTGTGGTTTGTAAGTACTTGCTGCTGTTAACATGAATATACATAATGAAAAAAAAAAAAAATATCACCACTTGAAGAATGTAGGAAACTTGGATTTGCACAGTACATGAGATCCTTGTTTACATTGGCATTTAGCCATAGGAATTCTTATTGTGGAGTGTGAATTTTACACATTTTCTTTGTATTTCTGTTTTTCAAGTTAAAGAGCATTTTTGTTNTTGCATAGCTGGTAGTGTGTGCTTATTATTGTTATAATTACATCTGTTTTTAAAGAGAGTAATATATATATTTCTATTTAGATTTTCTATGCTACTCGTTCTGCATTTGATATGAAGTCTCGATAAATAGATAACAGTTCAGATATAAAATGTTTTACTTTGATACAAGTTAATAAATTATTGTTGAGTATGTGTTGATATTCAGTTTTTGTCATTGCTCTAAATATTTTTGCTCTAGGTTGTGTGTTTATATTGCTTGAGGATGAATAGTCATACAGGCATACTACTGTTGTCAAGAATTCTGAAAAGAACAAGGAATTTTAATGATTCAGAACATGGTCCATGGAATGAAATGTCTTATACCGTTGTGAAACTGTTGAAATTTATAAAACAGTTGTACAGTGATAAAAGTTAAGGGATTATTGGACATTTGTAACAGGCAAATGAAATGCATCCTTGAAGGGCTGTAGAGGAAGAACTGCCACTTGTACTATAAGTAGAGAGTGAGGGTAGCTGCAGAATTCAGTAGTTACCAGTGAATGCATTTCTCCTCTCTGCATGTAGTGAAGAACACATTTATAAATGAGAAACTGCATTGCACTAAAGGAAAGCGCACATAATGAATTTGCTCACAAAAGCACAGATAGTGAGTCTAAAATGAACTAAAACAAAGATAAGAGGCCAAAAATATGTTGTTTAAGGCGAAAAAATATCCTACATGTTGGCCTCTAGCTCAGATTGAGCTTAGCCATGGCACAACGACATGTTGTCTAGACTCTTCTAGGCGTATGTTGTTATCCTTGTGATAGAAAAGAGGTCTAATCTCATTATGTTCATCTCAGAAGTACACACACAAATTGGGGAACAGTCTACAGCTGAAAAAAATGAATGAAATAAAAGGAAGGTTCAATTATCGAAGAGTGTAAATGATACATTAAGTAATGCTGCATTAGGAAACGAGTGATATCAGGTGTTATTGCAGCTACTGTATGATGACCAAAGAGTCACCCATTCGACAATGGCCAGTGCTTGTTCTTGGATGAGATATTTATTGTTTTCAGTGCTGATAAATTGTAATGAGAGTTGAGATATTTGTTTCCTTCTTTCCTCTTTTCCTTTCAAGTTTCTTCACATAAATACCTGGGCGTTTTCCAACAAGTGTAGAGTGGATTTCAGTTAATGTACCAGTTAGAAAAATAACAATAGCATTGTTAAACATGAAGTAAAAAATAAAATTAACACTTTTTAGGATGAGTACAGTCTCTGACTTTGTTACACCTTGCAGATAGCTGAAATTATCTTGGATATGGTCAAGAACTGTGTTAAGGTGTTTTNATAACCTACTGTAGAGGGTGATCGAGAAAATACACTACTTTTAAATCCTTATATTTTTTATACCATTCATTGACAATGAACAGCTTTGATAAATGGGAGTTTGCATGAACAGAACGTGTTGTAAGTAAGTAGTGCGTGATTGGCTTCTGAAGAATAACGTGTATAGGAATAATAATGAAACTGAAATCACAGTTGTTGTGAGGAATACCTGTGAACTGTGAAGAAACGGTAGTTGAATTTATGAATAGTTTCAGTTTTGAGTTCGTGTGGATCACGTTGAAAATGTTGTCGCTTGAAAAGCGACAACATTTGGCTATAAGATTGTCATTGTAGTGAATAAAAATTGACAGGCATATAAAACATAGCATCCTTGCTGGACTCTGCTAGAATTTTTTAGCAGTGCTCTGAGAATATTACAGGTATGCCAACATTTGAGAAGTCAGAATTTTGCAACAGTAAGTGAAGATGATTTGTAAACTTTTATAACTTGATGTATTTTTAAGTGGATTAGGATTGTATAACATTTGATTAGTTGAACATCTTACAAAAGATGATGTCTAGCTCAGTACCTAAAAGTGTAGAGATTTAGTTTGGTCATGTAGAACTAACTTTTTTTGTTTGTTTGTTTGCAGTTAAATTCTACTAAATGTTGTTGATTCAGTTTTATTTGGAGGTCACTGTAGTGACAACTCTTTTAGGTATTATGTAAGTGTGAAAATAAGTATTTGTATGTACTTGTTTATTGCACTAGAAAAGAATTCGTGTTCCTTTGAAAGTTTTTTCATGAATAACGATTCAGCTTAAAAATGTTTTGGGGTTGTTACCACAAATAATTTTACCTCAGTTTGAAAGAATTAAACTGTAGTTTTTAAAATGTGTATTACTTCCACCCGTTTCAGGTACTCACATATTTCATTTGTGATTCTTTTAGGACTACCATTTTTCATTTCTGTACCAGCATGGTACTGCAAATTGTGTGATTCGTGGATTGGTGATTTACATTGTGCTTCACTTCATTTGAAATCAGAGAAACATAACAAGTCATACAAGGTGAGTTTTTTTGTTTAACTTCTTGTAACTAGGCGTAGAAAGTAGGAAGTGCTGTAGTCCGTAAATTCACAGAAATATGGGGTGGTTGCTTGTTTTCAGTATTTCCAACCTCCCTTTTTTTAGAATTAAATTTGGTGATTGTTGAGATGTGAGCTCCAAGGGTTGGCTGAGTTTAAGGAAAAGTGAACCTAANACTTAGCAAGGGTTAGCTGGAACCAAAGGGGTCCACTTTCATCCCCTTTTTGGGGTATAGGTTTACAGCATAGTAATGACTGAGACTTGTAGTAACAAAGCAGACAAATTATAGACACATTTCATGTGTTGCTTTTATTCAGCTGACAGGCTGGGACTTTCCCATGGTACAAACCTTAATGCTATATGGATCGGTCTTCTTAATTATCTTCTCAAATGCTTACGCGTACGGACAATGTCTACTTACCTTAAACGAGACATCANATGAAGGAGATGAAATAATAAAAATTATTCTTTGTACTCTAGTCACAGTAATAACTAAGTTGCTAGGGTTTTTGTAGTTCACAGATNTGTCTTTGTACGGCACCATCACTAATGACGCACAATCAGCGGCGACAGGTTGAAGTTAATGCTGGCACACACAAAGTCAGGTGATTCTGTTGGACTTCAGCAAGAATGCAAGACATAGATCTAGCACAGGCTGCAGTGTATATTGCCACATCCAGAATTTATGAACTTAATTTCAGATTTTTAAGAGGTAGAATTTCAATGAATCATACTGTGAAAACATTAAACTATTTAACTTAGTTTCACACAACTCTTAATTCTGAATCTCTTTTTATTGTGTTGAAAACCTGAAAAATATATTCAGTTACAGACTCTGGTATTTTTTCTTCGTGATAATATTGCCTAGTGAGTAAAGCTTGAACAGTGTTTCCCAAGAAAGTGTAATAGGAGGTTTTTGAGAGTTCAGTGGAAAACGAGTCATCTGATTGTGATAGGACACAAGTATTAGAAATCTTATGTAACCAGTGTTGGCTATGTGTCTGTAAGTGCTAAGTATCCCAAGCTGGTAACTAAGTTGTTATGGTGGTAAGCTTATCACCAGAGAAGAATAGTAGTAGAGATTAATTTAGGGGTGAGCGGTATTGAGAAAATGAAGTCTGTGCGGTGCCTCAGAAAGTCGGTGGGTTTTCGGTTTGGTATCCACAGAATCACTCAAAATCNGTAAATCTATTTTTTTAACATGCTCTATTTAAAATATACTGACAATAAATCCAAGATAACACAATACAAACCACACTACTCTTGGTTTGCATTTTTTATTTTTTATGATGCCTGTTTTGAATAAAATATCTAGATTATACTTAAAATTAAAATGTAACTATAATTTGTTTGCACATATATACTTCTACGGAGTTTTATTTCACATCAACAAGAATGTTGGCTAGAAAATGAATAACAGTGTTGTCAATTTGTCATTATATAAATACATAAAACATAACAGTTTTATAATACAAAACTGNCTAAAGATATGAAAATGAAACAAAAAATTAAATCACCAAATGATAGAGGGACAGTTCAAAGGTGTGTCAAATACTATAAGAAGTGGGTTAAGTAGGGAAATGCAAAAAGATAGAAAAGGAAGGAAAGAAGAGGAGAAATACATTTCAAAAGAGGATATACATTAAGGAAGAAATGGAGAAAATAAGGTACTAAAATAAAAGGAATGAAGAAATGGAGTGAAAGAAATTAAATGATTAAATATAGATGAAAATTTAACAAAGAAAGATGAGAGGAAAAGGAGTTAAGAAAGATAGGAATTAAGAGTACTGGAGATAAAAGTGTTAGTGAAGAATAGAGAAACAAAGAAATGTAGAAAAAAGATAAGAGAGGAAAGAAAACAAAGAAATGTAGAAGAAAGAAATATAGAATTAGGGATGACAGGAGTGGAAAGAGAATTGAGAATATGGATGGGAAGAAAGTGAAACTAGGAAAAACCAGTGAAGAAAGAGGAAATTAGTCTGATTCTACTGCCTTCTCTTTATTTGTTTTTCCTTGCCTTAAATTTCTTTCTTTGCTTGCAATATGAGGCATTCCCCTTTACCAGCTAAACAAAGCAAAAAAAAAAAGGCCTTGGGCAAGGAATTGCTGACACACACAAAAGAAAGGCGAGTTCCCTTCACCTTCAACTCACACACAGCTAACCTCTCATCAGGATGGCTTGCGCATTCCAAAATGCCATTCACACTTGGATTATCACTTTATCTTATCAGTTGTGATAAGAAAATGGATTTCCCATTATAATGGTAAAAAATATAGGCTTTGGAGAGAGAAAATAAATACATTAATCTGAATTACCGGGTAATGAAACCGACTGGTTAAACTGAAGTGTATTGTTTCTTTGACTTTCCTGGTTAAATTCTTAAAGAATATGCATTAAGGAACAGTGAAAAGAGAATGGAAGAACTAAAAGAGGAAGGATGCCTTCTTTTCGTGCATCTTCCCTCCACTCCTCTCCCTCCNTCAATTCACAAACAGCTTAAGNGATGGAGCGAGGCATCACAAGACTGCGATAAAACATAAGATCTTAAAAAAAAGTTTTTTTTTGTTAATATATTCGTTTTGTTTTGGTATGCAAACAAAAAACAGTACCGTGCTGATTTTTCAGTATACCGCTCACCCTTAGAGATTATTACTAAACAAATTATGGATAATTTCTTACCTTCATATGTCCAATAATATTTTTTCTGTCTTGAGTATCAATATATTTCGATTTTTGTATCGCAATGTCCACTAATCACTCTAAAAGTGTCATGTATTTTGTTTCTTTTTATATGCTTTAATTGGTAACATAATAATGTNCCCTTAGGCCTAGTACTTTCCCCTCATGGCATATGCGTAGTGTTACAATACTAAACTCAGTAAAGACAACTTGTGCTATGTAGTGTACAGTTTTGACAGTCAAAGGTAAGCAGGACCAAAATCAGCTCAGATTACTGCAAACTCTGATTATACTGAGAAATGGGAGAAGGAAATCATGCAAAACCAATGAAAGCTATTTACTTGTTGTACTTGTATTATATGCAATACAGACAATAATAAAACATAATTGAGGTATTATGTGTTGCATTTAGTTTTTACTAAGATGAGTTCAGAGATTTTTTTTTCAAATAGAAGAACAATTTTTTGTCGATATTTCGCCATCCTCAAATAAACATGACTTTGCGAAACTGTAAAAATAACTTCATTTATTATGTGTGATGTGCATATGGAGGCTGCTTCATTGTTTGTATAGTATATGTACTTTTAAGCACCTAATTATGTTTAAGACATCTTAATCATTTTACAGAACCTCACATTTATTAAATGGTTGTACAGTACTTNTACCAGTAGATGCAGTTAAAAACTAATATCCGTTTAACTCTGTATGGTGCAGTTAGTTGTAACATTTTTTTTTATAAATGTGTGTTTTTTTTCCAATGCCTTATGGCACTGAATTACAACTTTGGTTCAAATCTGAATGTTTTGGACAATGTTTGGTAATTTTTATACATTGCTCTACTTGCTCCATCATCATCAGGTATCTTGAAACCACTGTCGATAATCGTTTGAAATTTTTGTCCGCTCTGGGATTCGAACCCACGATCCGCAATCGAGTATATAATCCAATCGGCGGGCCGAGTGGAGAACATACAGACCAATTATCAGCAGCGATTTCANGATGCGTGTTGGTAAAAGTAGAGATGTTCCTCAAAACGTAGCAACCATAGTTACCCAAACAATGGACTGTGTCCAACTAAGTACTATTGAAAATACTTGTTGGGTATTTTTAAAATATTATTACTTGTGGACAGAATACATTTATGTTGAGTGTCTTAAACATAAAGTGTGTGCAAGTTTGTGGTAATTACAGTTTCAGTATTTTAATTGAAAGTAAAATGCCTTCAAAAATCTAAAATGAAATTTTCAGTTTTTCGTGAAGTATCGAAGTTAGAAAGAAATAGGTGGTTCAATATGAATTTCTCTTAAAAATATAACTGGCAACTGCATTACTTATTTTGATCTCTGGGCTTTGTATACTTTTCTGTTCTTTGTAGTGATTCACAGTGCCCAGTGAGCTTGATCGGAATTTGTAATTTAGGGATTTCTGTTAACCTTTCAGTGTTAAGTTTTGAAGGAGAAGAGTTTGAATCAAATTTTAATAAGGTAAAATTGGCATCAACATAATGACATATTCTTGTTATACAATTCTAAGACTATTTAGAGAACATCAGTTGCTATGAAATACTTGCACTATTTGTCAAACCTACCACAAACAATTGTTTGCCTTTGAACAGGAATTTATATCTGTGTGTTTTCTGGTTAATAGATACGTAGTGATCTGTGATCAGAAGAAGCAGAGGCACTGGCTAATGCATTTTAATTTTAAACAATTTAAGGACTGATGTTATTGTTTATTTTTTTAATATTAGAGACTATAACTTACTAATCACCAATGTTGGCTTTTTGTGAATAGTATCATTAGCGTTCCATGTGTTGGCTATTGTTTTTTTACCCTTTTCTTTTATTGCAGGAATTCATTGGTCGCAATGCCCATTGGGAAACAATGTGGATGGCAGAAAGAGAACGGGGTATAGAAAAGTCTGCCCAAGAAAGACTGAAAGCCCGTGAAGCAGTTACTGCAGAGAAAAGCATAGCTTACAGCGTCCATGTTGAAAACGTAGGTGAAGAAATTGTGGAGGAAAAAGATGATGATGAAGAAGAAGAAGATGAAGAAGAGGACGACGACAACAGCGAAGAGGAAAGCGAGGAAGAAGACAAATCGAGAAGTATCAGGATCTTGATGAGAAATAAAGGTGCCAAGAAAGCTCCTATAAAAGACGTTAAAAAGACTAGTTACGACTTACCTTCGAGCTCTAAGCTCCCGTCGACGTCTGCATGTAAAGAAAGAACCGAAGACCCAGTGGTTAGCAGTCGGAAATACGATAACCAGGTCGAGCCTTCAAAACAAAGTACGTACAGCAAAGATAAGGATGGCAGTGTGACAAATGAAGCCACCAAGAAATCAAAGGGAGGTAAAGTTTTAACTGGCAAACTTCCTTTCATTGGCCGAATGCCAATTCTTAAGAAGAAACTGAAAAATGTGCCACAGTCTAAAGAGAAACCAAATTCTGGTGTGAGTGAGGTTGCATATCAAGATCAGGCTGGTGAGGAAGACATGGATCTGGAGGATGAACCGAAGGAGAGTGTTGAGATATCCGTAGTTGCTGAACACGCAGCAAAGCTTCGACAAACTTCAGTTAGCGCGAGTCCTGCAGTTGAAGTAAAAACTGCTGGCCCACTTCCACAGGACTTACAGACTGCATTGAACATAATATTTCCTGATAACTCGTCACAGGCAGGAACCAGTGGACAGATACCACAGTCGCAAGTGAATGTGGCACAGCAAGATCCTGGAACAGCAAATGTGCAGTATGAAACGAACACGTATAATTCAGCTTTTGCTCAAGAATACTCAGGAGCTTGGAACTCTGGAACGACTGCTTCTCAAATCCCAGGCTATGATCAGAGTGTGGCACCACCAGGTTATGGTCACAATATGGCAGCTCCAGGTTTTGATCAGAACATGGCACCTCCAGGTTTTGATCAGTCGTCTTATGGACCTAACACTCAACAGTCTTATGGAACTCAATATATGCATGGATCAGATATGAATACTGGGCATTATGGACATTATGGAGCACCTGGCCCTTATGGACCTCATGTGGGACCTGGAAGACCACCCATGGGACCAGGAGGACCACCCATGGGGCCAGGAGGACCACATATGGGACCAGGAGGACCACATATGGGACCAGGAGGTCCACATATGGGACCAGGAGGTCCACACATGGGGCCAGGAGGGCCACCGATGGGACCAGGAGGACCACACATGGGGCCAGGTGGGCCACACATGGGACCAAGGGGACCTCATCCTCACATGGGGCCAGGACCTTACGGACCAGACAATTACCCTCATCCTTATGGGCCTAATATGCGTCCCCAGGGGCCTTTCCCATTTGGGCCACAAGGACCTTATGGTCCTGACATGGGACCAAGACCTAGACATTTTAGACCTCCAGGTCCTCCAGGTTATCTACCGCTTACTGTTAAATACAATTGGCAGACATTAAACAAAGGGAAGGAGAAAAACAAAGAATCAGGAAAAACAGCAACACCTAGCTCTGAAAAGTCAGTAAGTCCTAGTCCAAATAAAACACCAGGTAAAGTAAGTAGTGGAGAGAAAGAAGGNAACAAAAAAGAGGAAAAACANGTTGTAGCTGAAAGTGAAGAAAAGGGAGGAGACGAGGAAAAATTGAAAGCAGCAATAGAAGACCAAGCAAAAGAAACTGATAAAGACATTGTAAAAGACTCGATGGATGTTAAGGAAAACAAACAAAAAGAAAATAATAAAGGAAAAGAAGGAGTTGATGTTAAACAAGGCCAGCCAAAAGAAAATGATACAGAAAAAGAAAAAGAGGTAATGAATGTTGAAGAAGGTCAAGCAAAATATAACAGTAAAGAAAAGGAAAAAGAAGCATTAGGTACTAAAGAAGAACTAGAAAAATCAAGCGATAAAAAGNTAAAGGATGTTGAAGAGATGAAGGTAGAAGAAAAAACAAAACATGAAGCAGTAAAGACATGTGCACAGAAGACTGAATGTGAAAGTTCAGATAATGCTCAGAAACTAACAGCAAAAACAGTTTCTGAACCAGTACTAGAGAAAGTTGAAAAAACAGAAACAAGTATCACACCTGAAAAAACAGATATTGCACAGGTGGATTTAAACAAGAAGGAAGGTGTAATAGTAGTATCTGGCAACAAGAATGAAACTCTGGCTGAATCTAAGGAGACNGTTTCAGCAGGAATTGAAAAACACGAAAGCGCTAATACCACCTTGTGTTTGTCAGAACACAAAGAAGAGACCCCAAGCTTATATGTTTCAGTACCTGGGAAGGATTCTGTGCTTGATAGTTTGGAAACTAAAAGTAACACTCCTCACACTGTCAAGGAAGAAATGACATTGGCAGATTCACTGAATCTAAAAAATGTGATTCGAGTAAAACCTGCATGTGTGGTAGAGGACAGTGTAGCTTCTTGCAGTCCAGTAACTAATGAAATCTCGTCTGCTCACGTGCCTAGCGTCGAGTCGCAGTCGGAAATTATTCGCGTTCCAGAGTGTGTAGTTGTCGATGAAATGAAGACCAAAGCAGCAAAAATCAATCCGTACANTCAGGATACCGTTCGAGCAGAGTCACCGACCGTGTTTGAAAGCAAAATGGAAGTAGTCGTTTCGAAAGTTCAGAAAGACGGGGAGGAGCCAGCACAGTCTAGCCTGCCTGAAAGTAAGACTGAAATTACAGTTCCCCTGATCAGCGAGATATCATCAGTTTCTAAAGTAAGTACAGATGTTCCAACGGAGCAAGAATTGGAATACTTGAAAACGAAAGAAATAGCTGGCGTTGCCCCAAAGACGGGGAGGGTGACAAGATCTGGCAAGGCATCTTCAAGACCTAAAAAGGCTGCAAAAGCAAAACGTCCAGCTTTCGATGACGACTTTGCCATGTTGGGAATCAGTGAAGACGACAATGCAGTGATATCTCTGCCAAAATTGAAACGAGATTGAGGTACTATTTGTTTTTGAAGTGTACTTTATTTTGAATTTAAGCATGAATAGTGATCAGAGTAACATATAATTGACTGACATTTTGTTGTTTTGAACAGATACAGACTTGTTTGAGGAGTATTGTGCAACGACTGCTCCCGAAACATTGCATTTTGCTTAGTGTAATTACCCATCTCTGTATTCAAACGGTGTTAGTGTAGTTCATTTGATCGAAACTTGATACAATCCCACTCACAATTAGAATGTGTAGTGCATATATCTAGAGAATTACTGTCACAATCAGAATTTGTGTTGTTTCACATTTAATGTCAATTTCGTGTACAAGTTGTTCAGAAATAAAAGAAGTATAACCAAAAATGAATGGTATCGTAGAGTTGCATTGTAATATAGCTGTAAGTCTCGCCTTAATACAGGTTCTAACAGACATCGTAAATCGTAATGTGTTGCTGATAAATTAGTTTGGTTCAATTACCAGAAATTTTCCAGTCATCTTAATTTTGAAAAATAAACATTGTCAGTCTAAATACAAGTGGCCAGCACCAAGGTATGTCATCGGCTCTTAAAGAATCAATAATTTAAAAAAACAAAAGGTTTTTATTTCAAATCAAGACTGGTAAACGAACACTCGGCTCCATTAATATTTATAATAATTGTTTTTTTCTGAAATGTTAATTTTGTAATCACAAGTAATATTCTTGGTTAATGCCACAAGCAGTGCATTTTAGAATACCTACAGTGTATATGGATATTTAACACTTCAAGTACTGGCATTTTTTTAAATTACAATTTTACTGTTGTGTCACTTTCTCTGCCAAGTGCTAGAGATTTCAATTCCTGCGTAAAGCAAATATTTTTCTGATGTTTATTCATCTCCATTGATCTAAATAAGCTTTGTTCATAATTCTGAAATGACATCTAAAATTGGTAGGACTTGAAACACCACGTATGCTAGTCATCAAAACTTTCTCTGTGGTAATTACTAAACTTCGATATTTTACGCACAGACGCCTGTCAGTCTTCTATGTTATTTTAATGTTTTCTTGTGTCGTGTTATCACTCTTTAACAAGATAAAATGGCTGCTCTCTCCAAGGAAAAATTAATTAAATTGTGTAGAATAAATTATGACTCAAAGATGTTGCCTTTAAATGGTAACATTTCATTAATATATTTTTTTATGTAGTGGGTTTGTACTTTTACACTAATGGCAAGAAACACTATTTTAGCCATAGAAAGTGGGCAATTGCCGGTTATTATTCCACAGACTTTCATCAACGTTTTAATTAAAATTGCAAGATTTTACAATGTTNGTTGATATGGTTATTTTTGCCTAGTGCAATGGCAGATGACATCCCCTTTTCTTTTGTGTTCAGTTATATGTGAAAGTGTACATCACATCTTGTAATTTTCATTTGGAGGAGCTGTAGGATAGGTAAACAATCGTGAACCATCCTTTAGTTAAGCAGTGTTTACCAATTAATGTCAGTGGGATAACTGAACTCAACGAAGGGGCGAACACTACAATCTTCAACACCAGTNACGATTGCACCGATGTGAACATCAACATTAGCAAACAAATGACTACCGATGGTGTAGATTCAATGAAATGTGCTTATAAATATTACATGCTGAATGATGGCAGAGTATAAAATATTCATGATATTGATTTAACACAGGAATATCCATGTTACTGAGATGAAGTGACACCTTTATGCCGTTTTGGTGTACTATTCAAGCGTTTCGAAAGAAGTAGTGTAAAAAGGTGCTGCACAACAGTGTAGTAGTTCACCTATTCCCATATGAATTGTTAACAGTGGTGTAGCATTATTTTTTCCATGCTTGACTTTTGACAGTTATAATTTTAACCTTTTTAGTTATNGAAGAAATATTTACTGGAGAAGAAAACCAAAGAGGGCTAACTAAGAAGAAGCCCTCCCCAAAAACATCAATGCATACGTGCTTTGGTGCAGTTTGAACAAACTCAAAGTAAGTGATTAAATACGAGGCCTCTGGATCACAACTTTTACACATATTACAGTATGTATATTTCAGAAGCATACNTTGCCTTAGAGCAAGATCAGCAGTGACTGATAGACAGATCTCGAAGATGCCTCAAGCTTTGACAGACCGGAGAGGAAATACAAAGATGGTTAACCAAGATAAAATATAGAAGGGGAAGAGAGAGAAAAGAAATAAATGCACGTATACACACCTCGGTTTCATTAAGAACACAATTTTTTAGTTAAAGTAATTGTAATGTGTAAAATCTGTATTCGTTATGACAATGAAACTGTAATTGAAACACAGTATCATGAGTACTTTTAAGCAAACACACTTCATATTGCGTGCAATCGGCAAAAAGGTACGTGTGGATGCTGGAGACTTGGATTTTGATAACTGTCCAGCCGTCTTGCACTTCATTCATTCATTACAATCGCCTGTTGAAACTAATTAGTTAAATTAATAGCCATTAAATTACTTTACAATGAAAATGCAACAAGGCTTGTAATAATTGATATATGTATAAAAACTGTTGTAGTACATAATAACTTTGTCTTAAAGAATATTAATGCTGTGTGCAAATTGCTGTCATTTTCAGCCTCATTAAAAACTGCAAATTTATGACTTTTCATAAAAAAATATAAGTATTGCTAATTTACATTTTGAGTTAAGAAACATCTTCAAATATTTAATTTTGTAAGTACCAGTAGCTTTGCTAACAATAGCATTTATAATTAAATTGCTTTTAGACAATAAAATAGGCTATATTTGCCGTTGTATTGTTATTACTTGTGAGCTGTGTAACTTNTGCAATTTTAGTTTAATATTCGCTCGCTGAAAATGAGGAGAGCCGATCGTGCAGTTTCAGTTGTCTAGTTCGTGATTTGCTTGTGTGAATTGTTTAGTTTTAAAATCGGTTACTTTGATCGAATTTTAACCTACATGGGAGTTTCTTGTAAGCATGATAGATGTATACTTTTATATTTTGTTATTGATCATGACATTTAATTTTAATCTTTCTCAGTGTTTACCATTTGTTAAATATTCTTTAACTTCTGCTTGCAATAAGTTTTCTTTTGTTTAAGATTGTAGACTAAGCTCTTTTTTTAAATTTATTTGTTAAAAACACAATTACAAAGATCTTTACATTTAGGATTTTTTTCTCAATTTCAGTTTACAGTTTGATGAAAGTATTTACAGAGTTGCAGCACTTAATTATAGAGTTGATGATCAGGGCTAAATATTTGGGCAATCAGNTCAAGAAAAATTATATTATGAGAGCAGTGTCGCAAATAATTTGAACATAAAAAAAAGATTCAGAAGGAAGGAAGAAAAAGACAGTGAATCAAATTTGGATAAATGAGTCAAATTTAGATAAACGAGATGTGTAAAAATTACGCTTAACAAGACTGATGTAGTCTAGTGATATATTAGCAGTGAAAGCTGTTGACTGATGTGAACTTCTCTACCACAGGACTAGAGGTTGAGATCAACATGTAGAAGCTGTGAAACTGATGTAGAGACAAAACGTTGTGTACGGTCAAAACACAAAATTAACGAGTCCTCTTTATGAAAAGCAAGCATGCACTGACTGATTAATGCACGAGGAGTGAGAAAGACACTACACAGAAGTGCAGACACGTGTAACAGTAAGTGAAATGGAGGACATTAAAAGCATACAGTTATGAAGAAATGTGTGAAAGAGACAAGATAGAGATTGTTTCAAATATAACACGACCAGCACGTGCAAGATTGTTAGAGTTATTCTGACAGAGTACTGGAACATCCGTTATCTCAATTGATGCTTCTTGAAATATGCCTGTTTTGTATATCTCCTTGATTGCATATGTGTGTACAAATTTTAAATAAAAATGTTTTAGAAATGTCTGATCTTCCACATTCACAGCGTAGAAGATTATTTTCGAGACTTTGTTATAAACTCAGGAGTAGATCTAAAAATGCAACTATATGTTAACCCTTTGTCTCTCTCAGAGTGAATGTGTTTTTTACCAGTATAAATGCACTAAACATTTCCTCACTGTAGGGCGTCCTTAAACATGAGAAGTGAAGTCTATGACTGGAACGACGAGGCTAAATTCAAAACAGATCTAACAGTACACATTTTTTAAGGGAACATTTGCAATATAAAAACAAAAAAGAAAGTGTATTTCTTATACATTAAGGCCACTTGCCAAAAAAGCAAAAGTTTTCATAGTGATGTTTCAGTCTCTTCATTTTATAACCTATACAAATTGGCCACAAACTTTTAGAGCCCTTTAAAACATTTGTTTCACCCTAACAAGTTGAGAGCATTTTAAGAGTTAAAAAGTAACAAGAAAGGTCTTACCTTACTCCTTAAAAAACATCTATGCGCTCTAACACGTGATATATCGCCGGGCTTTTCCCTCCCGGCTTTGTCAGGCTTCTTCGGTGACTCTTTATGTGGTCATGATTTCATAGAGTGACAGGTGGTTGTCACTGTTGAGACCGAGTCTTTCTCTTTGAACAGGTGATCGTGGTTTCTTTCGATTTTTAAATATAGGAGTTATGTACATGTTCACTGATTTGCGGTTCACTAACCAGAAGTCACTAATAAAAACGGTTGCACTTTTTTGAAGGACCGTAACTTTTATTAGTGACTTTAGTCTAGTAAACCGCAAATCAGTGAACATGTACANAACTCCTATTTTTAAAAATCGAAAGAAACCACGACCACCTGTTCATAGAGAAAGACACGATCTGACAACCACCTGTCACTCTATGAAATCATGACCACATAAAGAGTCACCGAAGAAGCCTGACGAAGCCGGGAGGGAAAAGCCCGGCGAAATATCGTGTTAGAGCGCATAGACGTTTTTTATGGAGTAAGGCAGGACCTTTCTTGTTACTTTTTAACTCTTAAAATGAGTTCCTACTCCAGTTTCCGACACAACATTAAAAAGTTGAGAGCAGTTTACAACCATAAATAAATCGATCCCAAAGTTTGAAGTAGCATATAATCCTTTCCCCTTTTCATAAATACCTAACCACTATACAACACATACAATTAAAACCGATTTACGTTGTAACTGGGCAGACTAGTGAGCTGAATGCTTAGGCAATTATAAATCAAAGCATGGACCATTGTTTTAGCAAGATCGAGACTATTAATAATCAATTACACATACCTTACTCGGTCCACACACCTTTTTACACACTCCATACAGGACCTGACACACAAACATATAACACGAGAGTAATAGCACTCTACATTGATGAAAAGTCTGTCTATAAAAAGTTAGTGCACTTAATTTACATTTCGAAGACCAAATCTCTGCGCCAATTTAGAATTTACAGAGAACGTTTCGAAATTGAGTTAAATGTATTAATTTGGCTGGACTCCCTGTTAATGCTTTAAATACAGTTTAGAAAGCTTTATTTTGGTTGAAGTACATTAATTTAGAGTTATTTCACCAATACGTAATTAACACGCACCGACTCTGCTTTTATACTTTTCACTTGGAAGCATTTTTCGTGCGGCGCTCCATTTTTTGCAGCAACAATTACGGATTTCACCTTTACTGCTGTGTGCCTGGTAGCCAACTGACTTGGTCAGTCGTCACTGCACACACCTTCGCCTACTGCCCTGTGATTGGCTCTCCGGCCTGATGTGTGATTTTAGCCTTGAGGCATCCAGCTCCTAATACCTTACGCGCCGCTAATAGTGCTTTATTGAATCGATCAAATTTTGCCTNCTTCACCCGAGAATACAAACATACATCACTAAAAATCTTGCAAATAACATATTGCGCGAATTAAATACAAAAACAATGTACAAAATAGTTCAAGTACAGATGTCTGACCATCACATTCCAAACTACTTTCTGCCTCCTGATAGATACATTAGAATGGAACACTTTCGATATGTAAAATTACGCAGAAAAACGTCAAATGCTCCTACACCTCCCATCCTCACCAGAACAGTGCCGAACGACAGAACAATACGTATAACTAATAATCTTAAGCTAAAATACCAATAAACATACAACAAATCCCCCCAAACTACTTAAAACTAGACCTATACATAATAATATACTAAAAAAAACGTAATCTATTACAATTTAATGGTGCTTAAAACAACATTACAATTACAGTTAAAAACATAAACGACAAATTCCATAATACTTCGACGTTGAGGTGAAGAAATAAATTAGTCTCTTATTTCTTCACCTCAATGTTGAAGTATTGTGGAATTTTTTGTTTTAGTTTTAACTGTAATTGTAANAATGGTNTTTAAGCACNGTGGAAAAGAACCAAATATAGAGACCGAAACAACACTATGAAAACATTTCAGTTTACTTTCTTTGCAAGTGGCCTTAGAAAATAAATACAATATAATCAATGAAATAATTCACAAATGTTTTACACTATTCCCCATTCATTCCACAAGTTTTAACCATAACAGATTCTTTGTGACAACTTATATGTAAAACAGTACTGTTTCAGTAAATACAGTTTGGTACTAGCACAAACCTAACTGGATTACCCATCACGAGCCAATGCTGTCACACTGGCAGAGCAGNTGCCAACTTTGTACAGTCAGGAAAGCCCACATATTTGGTGATGTAGGCAAGAAACCGGAACAATGATTTCTCCAGCTGTCAATGGTAATTGAACCCCTAACAATCTANTGAGGTACCTAACTGAATTCTCCACAGACAGCAGCAACACGAGAGGGGGAATCTCATATCTTTGAAACAAAATGCCAGATATCAAAGACATTAAAGTTAGTTTGAACAATTTTGAAGTGGTGAGAATCACTTTGTCTGTACATCTGTATGTATAGTTTCACAATTGTGGAATATATTGCATGTTATCTTNGGAGTTAAACCTACTAGTTTCATTTTCTGCCGAGAGAAATTAAAAAAATTATCATGCCATTTCGTAGGTCTCGGGCCACTTTTGTATCTAGCTACCAGAGAGCTGATGTGGTAACACTGCATCATAAGCGCACCACTGTATCTGTCGTGTGAACTCTGCATTTTGTAATTAGAGCTGTACAAGTGATGTCACATTTCCACAGAGGATTACTTACATTTCATTTTGGCATGTGTATTCTACTGACAAAAACGTTAAGATTGGTACCCTGAATTAAATTATGTTGTAACAATTTTTGTATCCGTAAGCCGAAACGTAACGGGCATTTTTGCCACATTCAACCTGTGATAACTTACGTGTCTACTTTCGACAACGGTTGGTACGGCCTCCAAAGGAGCAAATTAATTGCGTGGACAGTGACTACCACAGAAACGCCCGTCTCTGTTAATGCGTGGAAAGACAAATATCGATCTATATATTGCATGCCGAAAAATATCATTAGCAGATACAAACGTGGCAACACTGTTGAAGTCGGAAGGTGGAGTGANGATTCTAGTGAATGAAATGAACTCACGGGCACAGGGACATTCAGTATGCACAAGAAATGTGAGAAAACTGACTATTGACACAAACTGTTTTGAAGCATGGTTAATTATTGATGCTTTTAGACAGAATATTTTATTGATAAAGACAATTTGTCAACCTATAGAACAAGTGGAGACATTGGTTGAGGTAGAAATGGGAAAGACAGTATTTTAGATGTTGAACTAGACTGACCAATGTGCAATAGCGTATCTGCAAAGAACATTTTCTTATTGCCGGTGAGTGTTA
>KZ869387.1:55459-66309 GCA_003456935.1 Machilis hrabei | reverse complement strand
CACTACACATTTAACAACTCTTGAAAAAGAATTTTCAAAGCAATTTCAAGATCTGCCCAACAACGAGTTTGACTGGATTTTGAACCCTTTTGCAGAAAATGTTCAGATGTCACATCTACCAGTCCATGCTCAAGAAAAACTCATTTAACTATCGGAAGAAAAAGTATTACGTGCAGAATTTAAGGAAAGAAACCTAGACAGGTTTTGGCTAGAAATAAAAGATGAATACCCAAACCTTTTGAAACTAGCAAAAGATGTGCTATTGCCCTTTGCATCTACATATTTGTGCGAGACAACATTTTCAGCTATGACAGTGATAAAAAAAAGTTACAGTTGGAGCCTGATCTCAGAATAGCAGTTTCAAATATTAAGCCCAGGATAGCAGAGATAATGAAGAGTTTGCAAGCCCACACTTCTCATTAGTTTCAGGTAAATATAACAAAATTAGCCTAAAACATTGTACTTGCTTGTATGATAATAACAACTGCTGGTATACTTGTATTTTTTTGTTTTACATACTACATTTATTTGAGAAAATAAGACATCTTTTAAAGAGGTGCATAACGAAAGGGGGTGCACAAACTATTTGTACATCTAGCAGAGGTGTGCAAGGAAAAAAGTTTGGAGACCACTGATATACAGGATAGAATGTGAATGTGAAGTCCCTTGCATAGGACAAACCAGTCAAAACCTCAAGACCAGTTAGGTTTGGTTAGTGTACATAAAGATATTGAGAATTACCAGAGACTTCAAGTTAGTTTGGTATGGGGTTTCCTCTTTGGGAGTGTTCGGAGATAGCAAAAAAACTGCTTTTAAAATGTAATTTTGTTAGCAATTGTATTCTTCATCGCAGGAGTGCTATTTGGATAGGACTGAATAGTAGATTAATGGTCGTCCACTTTGTGTGATAAAGCATTGATATTCAGCAGAGGCATGGATGAGTTGACTATCAGGGAATGGCTAAATGTTATCAATAACCTTGATCACGGAACTGTAGTTTGATGGGCGTACCGAATTTGTCTTTTCTTCAGAGCCAGGTATACAGGACCTCCACTATTTGGTGTCACCGTTCTGGCTACCAGAGCATGCAAGACGGTTCCATCTCGGAGGCAGTCACGAGGGAAAAAGGGTGTTGACTTAAAAATGAGTACTTGGAATCTGCCATTTTCCAGGGAACGTGGGGAAAATTTATATGAATTTTTTGCTGACTTTAACAACATTCGACTTAGTAGGGAACTTACCGAAAAGGACATTTACAGAGAGTGCTGCCTCAGTTATTAAAAGGAGGGGGGGATAAATTACGGTTCCAAACACAACCTCAAGTGCTTTCAATGTCACAGCTAATGGAGCAGATGAAGAATTCTACTAAGTTCCTGTATCTCTTAGATGATGAGATCAGAAGTCGAACTCAAGGGGTTTGGGGAGAGCATCAATATACTGTAGGTATATGTGGCAACCTTTTTTATTCGTTTCAAGACGAGATAAACCGTTGCCTAAACTCGAAACCCTGGAGAGACTGATAAGGAACTTAAATCCTAGCACAAAGTCAAAGATTAAGCTTCGAGACATTAAGAATATAACAGACCTTGTGGAACAAGGCAGAGAGATTCAAGTTCTTGTATAGACCTCCCCCTTTATGTGCTAGTGCCCTTGAACCATCCTTAGAATTCAAAAGCAAAGATCCTGCATGAACAGAATTAACATTCTGTTGTGGTAGAATGTCGATACGTGCATAATTTAGAGCTTAGCCGTGGTTCGTGTCCTACACCTAAAATTTTAATTGTGGTTTGGAGGAACACAAATTTAAATCGTCCTCACGCCCTTTGAATAGAGTTTGATTTCTTTGTGGAAAACTGGGACAAACGAAAAATGTGTGTAAAAATGTCAAAGTGCTATTTCTACTCAGACAATGTAGAGTTAATTAAATACAGTGTCCCTTGATAACAGTGTACCTTAAGTATGATTTGTTGTATGTATTACCAAAGCGTATTTCACTTTATAGAGAATGGTTTGGATTTTAATTTTGTGTATAGGTGTAAAGTATTTTTTAAAGTACCCAAAAATTCCACTACCCATAACGTTTGGGTACTTAGTTTTGGCGACTGCCATACAAACGATTTTATGGCAAGAAATGAAGGCCGTAAATAAATGGACAATGGAAGAAACAACATTTCAGTGTTGATCTGCCATGCTTTTTACATCTATTTTATTTTTAAGCCACATTAGCCCATAAATGCTATAATGGTGTCCCCATGTAAAGTTTATTCTAAACACCTGTATTACAACTCTACTTCAGACTAAGAAGAATCCTACATCCTTCCTTTGGGGTGCACTGAACTTCATGGAAAATTATAAAGCTAAACTTCCAACCCCCCCAAAGTATAAAGCACCACATGGATTATCAGCTTAATAGTGTTCATCTTAAAAATCAGACAGTTTTTAATAACTGTAACAGTAGTGATTGATACTTTATAATTAGGATTAAAATATTTTTTGTTTATTTAAATATCGAACTTACTTGAGGTGCTTGCATCCGAATAGTAATTGAATGCAGCAGCTTGTATTTTTAAGGTGTAACTGTTTATCGAAAAGAGATTGCCTTGGTTTTACGACAAATATAATAACCTATTACATCTACAATTCTACATGCCGATTACAAAGAAACTAAAGACTAAGGCGATGTAAATTCTGCAAATAAATGTGTTATATGTTTGTTGATATAAACTATTTTAAGTTTATGAAAAGAGGATGTTTCAAAAGACTTGGGCATTTGTTCTCCATATGAGTTACAGAAGCTCTTAATTTAAAGTTTTATTATGATGATGTGGTACAAGAAGGTTGACAAATATTATTAAAGCAAATAACATATACTAAAACTATGAGCTTGGATGTACCTTCTACAGATTTCATTCTCTATTAGTTTTTTATGTACAAACTTTGGAATCACCATTTGTTTGTAAGTGGTGGAAGTATTTGTAATGGAATTTTTGTTTCTCGAAGTAGTCCTTTAATTCGATTTCTTTAGAAATCACCTATTGGAGAAACCCTCATGACGCAACTTCCGGAAAATATCACTGACACAGGGCCCGATCATGACCCTGAGACACCAAGATTACTATAAGTTCAAAAGTTCTTATATACATGTTTTACATATGGAACTTTTTGAAAAATCTTTCAAATAAAATGTATTAAGCATTGAAGTTCTTTAAGAAAGGGGCCAATCATTGTTTCGATAAGTTTTAAAATACAGCCGCTATATTGGAAAATGATGGTCGAAAAAAATCTGGACTAACAATATTAAGCATTGCTTTTCCTATTAAAAAGAACTTTATCATTTTTTTCAAATACTTTCAAGATACTGCCGCCATATTGTAAAAAGGCGTTCAAAAAACAGTCTTTTAGGTCGATTTCTTTAAAAATCGCTTATTTCAGAAGCCCTCATGACACAACTTGCCGAAAATTTTACTGAAACATATTTTCATAAATGGAGGTAATTGGTCAAGGGAGTGGGTGCTGCAATGGGACCACACTTTTCACGTCACTACCGGAAGACGTTTACGATCACACGTCGACTCTTAGGATAACCCCTCACATTCAGGGCTAGGATTCGGTCCCCATTCAGAAGAATCTCGCCGGGTTAAATTTGGCCACCATCTTGAAACTCATTAAAATTGCTCCAATTTCTTTAAAATCAACTACATTACTGTTATTTGTATTCCACAGCAGAATGGTTACAAAATCAGTGAAAACATTAGTCAGGTTTGTCACTGTCTGATGGGTTAGTTGTCATTAAGCCAAGAATCATAATGAAATTTGCTGAAATTCACAAAATTTTACACTAGAATTTACTGAAAATATTGACCGAGTAAGCGATGTATTAATGTGTCTCATATGTAAGGTAAAGCGTTGTGCTGTTAAAACGAGAAACAGGAGCTGGAAACTGCTTCTAATATGCTGTATTTCTTCTATCGAGTGGTAGAGAAAGCCTCATGTCTTTTTTGAGAAGTGTTGGAAAATCTGCCGCTCGGAATAGTCGTACAATATCGACGAGTATTCAAGATAAACTATGTAATTGATGTTTTGATTTTAACACCCAGAACAACAATATCCATCAAAAATATGCATTTCATGTACACACTTAAATTGATTTTGTATAACTGTGTTATATTAAGGAGGCTTTTCAGATGTCAGGAGAAACCCACATAGGAAATACATGAGGTTTTATAGTTGATGTTCTTTATTGATCACCAGCACATCAAATATTTTAAATAAAATAATTCAAAATTATTCCAGAAAAAGGATAAGAGTACAGGTTGCCCAACGGAAAATATCCTTTCCGAGAGCAACCACAGAATCTACCTTTATCTTGCGGCTTGTGCTGGAAGGATTTTTAAAATTTTTTTATAAGTAATGGTTGGTTTGATGATTTTTTCCATCAATGTTAAAACACCTTAATAGGTAGATGTATTTATCTAAAACTATTTCTTTGGTTTTGTTTTGGCTATTACACGTTTCGATTCAGATTGTCGTTTTGTTTTAAAACAGAAGTTGTACTAGAAAAAGCGAACGAGTGATCGCAAGTTTTGTTCTACGAGTGTTTATGATACTGTCTTTACTTCTACTTCTTTTGTTATCACAGAATACACCTGACCACCTGAAATAGTTAAAAAAGTAATAGGATAAGGACAAATCTGTTTCGACAAATTTGGTAAGTAATCAGGAGTTCATCGCGTAGTGTAAACGACACTACTCTTTAGTGGAAACGCTTAATAGAATTAAAGGCCATCTCCAATTTTTTAAATGACATGATGGTTGTGATAAAATTTATACAGTTGTTTCCCCATTCATCTGTTGTATCTAATCAATCTTAATTCTTGAATTATCTTTAAACAATTTTACATGTATGTTAGATTGTGAGGCTTGACAGAGAACTATTCACTTGTAAGCAACTATTCATCCATTCGTTATGTTCTATTTAAATTCTGAAACACGTTCCATGAACCGTATTTTTATTTATTTATAATGTCTTTATATGTGGGCAAAGGTTATTATCCCTACCCCTCAACCCTTGACAAAATTACACTTCTAGAAATCATGAAAATATACACAGATACGCTACAAATTTAAAAAGGGAAACGCCTCAACAGGATAGTAATAAAAAATACATATATAAACTGAACGTGAACAGTTACATACAGACAAAAATAACTCGCATCAGAAAAAATAAAAGACATACAAAAATTGTATTTATACATAGGGGGTGCCTACATGAAACTCAATAAGTGAAAAAAAGAAACAACATTGAGATAAATAATATCATGAAGAGACAAAGGAAGAAAAATAAAAAGGAAACAGACAAGAAAGCTCGAAAGCTATCTATCGTCAATAGACCAGTCTGAAAAAATTATTGCTTCTAAATTCTTCAAGTTTAGTGGTAGGTCATTCCACAGTTTAGCTGCCTGCACAGAGAAGGAGTTGGAAGAGGAATGACAAGGAACAGTTTATTTTGCCTGGTATTGTGAGGGTGAGTAGTGCTTAGGTAGGTGAGTTTATTAGTTAAATATGGAATTTTTAAGTTTCATTATTATATTATACTGCGTACTTTTCTTCCAGTGTCATTATATGGAAATCTGATCTGGTCATTAATATTTCATCCAAAATAAGTTTACCATTTTGCGTACAACACAACAACAGAGATAAATTCACGAACCTGAGGTACCATGGGGTTTCTGTAGTATAAGGCTTTTTAGTCACTCCACATGTTAAATGATCATGTTCTGGAGTTTCTGGAGCATGGAAAAACTTACTGCTTGTGCAAGTTTGCAGAGGCAATGAGTAGATAGTTACCCCTAGACTATTGTTAAAATGTGCACACACACATATGGTTGCATGTCGTTTTGCCTGAACTTTCCACTCTGAATTCAACGATGATATCGCTTCGAAAACACGTTTCGAAAATTATCGCACACTTGGTGGTCCACACACACAAACAAATCCTTCCTTCCAACAAGCAAGTCTACAATCAATAACAAGCTTTACTCACACCGAGATAATATATGGGGTTTTACGTCCGACTGATACCAGACGGATAACGACGAACAACGATTATTATCATGTGTAATAGAAATGGGAGGACAATACAAACATTGACACGAGAAACATTACAAACTTCCATGCCTTACGCCGAATTCAAACGACGACTTAAAATATGGCATGGTAGCCACATGACTATAAAGGTCAGCTGAACTCAGAAAAGTGTGGAGATGAATGTGGGGAATACAAATCAGCTTTTTCACACGCGTGGGCCTTTACCATTGTACATTATCCATCAAATTTAGATGTGCCTGTATTTCTCAAAGGCTTACCTAAGAACCTGTGATGAATATGAAGAATGATTAAAATCAATTAATCTCACATTCCATATGCGTAAATATTTGTTTCAAATGTAAAAGATTACTAATTTATTTTCATAAAATTATTTTCTTTTTCGATACATTAGCCTGCCGTGTTTGATATAAGATACACAGTACATGGTCCGGAAAAACTATGTGCATAAGCTTTGGAAGTGGAAAGTGGGTACGAAACAAAGTATTTTGAGATTAGGAACAAAGAGTCTCAGTCGCTTCGTTATGGCACTATTATTAAAAGTCATTTATTGTGAAACGTGTAATGTGGCTCGTTAAATGGAAACAAAATGCACTGTTCGCAGTCATTGTTTACTTGCCAGGATTCACTTGAATGCAGCATTTGGTGAAATGTTATCGGNATGGTAAGCCAGTAGCATGCCCAAGGGTCACTAACTTAACATAAACGTAACAGTAACGAAATTGCCGTAACTAACAAAACATAGTTGTATTTAGTTTGGGTAGGTTCGAACAAAAACATTATTACGTTTCGTTACGTGGCAATACGTTATTCGTACTTTACGGTTATGGTAGTGTACCCAATTGAAGGAACGAATATATTTTGGTTACTGTTCGTAACCAAAATATATTCGTTATAACATTATTTGGAAGGGAGTCGAGACCGATTTAGCCGGCGATTTGTACCTTGGGGGTACAAAACGCCTAGGCAATTTGAACCCTCTGGTACAAAATACCTAGGCAATTTGTACCCCCAAAGGTAGGTACAGCAATACCGCCAATAGCGTTATTGTACCTGCAACTTTAACCATAATAAAGAAATGCTTTTCATTCTCACCAATAACGTTATTTATAAGACCAGTATTTTAAATATACCATTTGAAAAGGTACAGAGACGAATAACGTTATTCACTCGTTTTCGTTATCTGATATTCAGCGNATTTTAAATATACCATTTGAAAAGGTACAGAGACGAATAACGTTATTCACTCGTTTTCGTTATCTGATATTCAGCGGTAACAGTAACATGTGCAAATGCGTTAATAACGCACATTTCGTTAAGTTATCGACTCCGCGTTCACCTGACTTGATGCCAGCCGATTTTTTCCTCCGAGGTGCAATGAAGGAGGCCATTTACGACACACCAGTTGAGGACGAACAAACATTAATAGCAGGCATTATGGCTGCAGCAAAACTCATACAGACAACGCCTGGCATCTTGCAGAGAATGCGCCAATCTTTGTTCGCCGCTATGTTACTTGTAACAATGTTTGAACACTTGTTACGACATGTTGAGCATTAAACATATGAATTACAGTTTTGACGAACTACAAACATTTCTAATAATTCATTTTGGCGGGTCGGTGTTGCGACTCTTTAATACTAGCTTTTATAATGCAGATACGCTCGAAGTCTACTTTGTCAGTGACTGCAAACGGTCAGTTTTGTTGCCATTTGACTAGTCACATTACACAAAAATTGCAATTTGATCGTAGCACTGTACCGAAGTGTCCGAGACCCTTTGATACTATACTCAAAATACTTAGTTTCGTACCCACTTTTCACTTCCAAAGTTTGTGCACGTTGTTTTTCCGCACCCTGTATACATTATAAAGTGAAGTCGTTGAAGAAAATAGACAAATAATTTTTCAGTACTTCAACAATGTTTATGTATAGATTCCATTTGGTGAGTGTTTACTCCAAAATTGGGCATTTGAGAGTTACATAAAAAAAAATAATCCAATTACTATTTTTGAGATGTTCAAGTTAATATTTCAAAAATTCAAATTAGGTCCTACTATTTTCTGGTAACATATTCATGATGAGTATTATTTGAAGTGCTCTGTTTCAACGTTTTATCTATAATGTTACCATAGTTGTTCTCACATTCGATTTAAAAAACATGGACGTACGAAGAAGGCAAAAATATACCCTTCCACAAGTAATGAATCCAGAACTAATCCATAAATGGAATATTTCAAAAAGCTTTGTAAATTAACGTATAACAACGTTTTGAATGACGTCACTAAACATGGCCTTAAGGGTTCCTACATGATTCTCAACTTTGATTTCCCCGACTCTTTTGTTTATATTTCCCTTACCATCGTAGTAAAACATTATAATATACACTTAAAAAGAAGTAGGCTATAAAAACATAATGCTTACATTTTCAATTGGCCTCCTCCTCCCCTTACAGCCAACCTTTCCTCACCACTTATCAATAATTTTGGTTTGTTTGGATATTTTAAATTTTATTTAAAAAGTCATACATGTATTTTGATAATGAGTACAAGTAATGTAATATTTAGTGAAGTACAATGTGTAAGTTTTTATAACATTTACATAGTAAGAAGCTTACAAAAAACAACACAATACATTCAAGTCTTATAAAAACATAAAACTAAATATTTTGTTAACTTCTTCACTTTTAAAGCTGGTCTCCCCCAACTTAGTTTAGTTTTATTTTGGTTTTCAACTTCTGCAGCTCACTTTCATTAAACTCTGCCTCTCGCCTTACCCTTTTTCTTTCCTCTTCAAGATGTGTCAGTTCCTTTTCCAACCTTCTCTTTTCTGTTTTCTTTTTTTCTTCATCCTGCAAACTCTGTCGCTTCAACTCCAAATGTTCATGGTATCGCCTTCGTGCACCTCGAACGTAATTCAACATCTTTTTGTCAATGTCCAAACATTCTACACCACCTGCTTCATATACATGTCGCTGACCTACTATTGTTTGTTCATTCATGTTCTCAATCAGAATAGATTTGTTAATGGAAAATCCACTTTCCACTGTGGCATTACCGTGGGACAAAATGAAGCATAGTTTCATGACTTGTCAAAGATCCTGATAGTTCTCTTTTCCAGATAGGAAATTTGCATAGAAAGTGTCAATTCGAGTTTCATCTGACTTTGTGGATGCATGAATTTCGAACACTTCTCTGAACTCATTCTTACTTGCTTCACAAAGATGAACATACTGCTTTTTCGCTTTTTCTGCAACAGTATCATTTATTTGATTAGCAGTCTACTACTACATTGAAAATCAAACATTTTTATAAATTGATAAAATAAGCATCTTTTTTTTTAATATTTCACCCAGTATTAGCCTGTATTACATATTATAAGGAGCCTATTTAAAAAAAAATACTTTTTTCAATTTCCCTGACTTTTCCACTGCTTCCCTGACCAATATTCATTTCCCTGACTTTCCAGGTCCGTAGGAACCCTGCGCCGCTTTACTACTGTATATACATACATTTTAATGATCAAAGTTACAATCATATGGCTCATGTTAGTTAAATAATGCACAATTTAATTGTATACATTGTACATGTGTCATCCACGATTTGCTATGGATAATAAAAGTGTTTGATAGCTGGTTCTCTTAGTAATTACACAGACAAGCGGTGAATACTCTTCAGCACGAGTACATGTTGTGTTTTACTGCTGTAGCAGCTGAGTGCTGAATAACGAGGAATGTGTCCGATTTTTTATTTTTTTTAATAATAATGAAAATGGGTTAAGTGTTGAAATGTCAAGTGAATTGTTTATTATCCTCGCCTAATATACGAGGGTTATTCGGAAACTAAGGTCCGAATCGCCACAGCTAATCGAATGTTGCGCGAACATTGAAACGCATGCCTTGCTCGTCAAACGACGCCATTTGCATTGGTATTGTAGCAGTGTGTTGTTATAGTGTCAGTTCAAAATGTTTAAAACAATTGATCAGCCCGCCGACTGTGAAATACGGTCAGTGATTCGGTTTTTGACCGCAAGGAATGTTTCAGCAGGGGAAATTCATAGACAGATAAGTGAAGTTTATGGCCCCAATGCGATGAGTGACAGCAAAGTGCGTAAGTGGGTGAGAGCTTTCAAGGACGGACAGGAAAATGTCCATGATGAACCGCGATCAGGCTGACCATCAGTGATCACAGAAGATTTGGTCAATGTCGTGGACGAAAAGATTCGTGAAGACAGGCGATTCACAATTTCAACTTTAGCATTGGAATTTTCGAATGTGGGTAGAACAACTTTGCACAAAATTGTTTCTGAAAATATGAAATTTCACAAATTGTGCGCACGTTGGGTTCCTGAGGAACACTAAATGAAAAGAATGTCTTGTGCTCTTGATTTTTTGGACCGATATCATAAGGAAGGTGATAAATTTTTAGAGAAGATTGTCACAGGGGACGAGACGTGGGTTTCACACACGATCCCAGAGTCTAAACGTCAGTCAATGGAATGGCGTCACACGGGATCACCAGTCAGAGTCAAGGCCAAGCAGACAATCTCAACACGCAAGATTATGGCAACCGTGTTTTGGGATAGACATGGAGTCTTGTTAGTCGAGTTTATGCAGCAAGGGACAACAATAAATGCAGCCCCTTACTGTACTACCCTGACTAAACTTCGACGTGCAATACAGAATAAGCGACGTGGCCTTCTGACGTCTGGAGTTTTGTTGCTGCATGACAATGCCAGACCCCATTC
>KZ869387.1:26777-37138 GCA_003456935.1 Machilis hrabei | reverse complement strand
TTTTTTTATTTAAATACATATCAATTGCCCACTTTTAGTGTATACACTCACCAAATGACAAGGTGGAACACTTACGGCATCTGGAGATATAAATTTTCTAATTACTAAATACTAAAAAATATTTCTAATTCTGCAACTATTTTGTGTCATTGTTTGAGAAGCGAACACCCCTCGCGCCGGACAAGTCCAAACGATACCTCATATGTTTTCCGTTGTAGGACTTGGAGAAAAGCCTTACAATGCAACGTTGCCAAGTTACAAGGTAAAAACTTGCCACAAAACAAGTCCCGAATTGCTTCGTTAACTGTTTAATTTCAATTATGATAGTTTAATGTGTGTTCATATGATGAATACGGAAATTGAAGGTGTTTTCTACTCATTTAAATTTATAAGGCGGACTTACAAGCCTTACATGGACACTACGCCACTGGTTGTGTATTACATTCAGAATTTCAGGCATTTAGCATCTATATAAAAATATGAAATGGCACAGGAACTTATGAACCTACATAGGTTAGTTACTGAAAATCATTAAATGCACTGTAAAACTCTGAAGACAAGTGCACACCTTTTTCACTGGACTCATAATTTTATAACTGAATATCTAGCCTTCATTCACAGGCTAGTAAGTCGGGAATATGATGTTCATTCACCTATTCCCATTAGAGTCCTGCATGGGACTGCTCAGACCGGCCCGGCCCGGTTTACCGCTTAGGCCGTGTAGTTTAGGGTGGGGCCGGGCCGGGCGCTTTGAAACTGGGCCGGCCCGGTTAGTTGCTGAGCCCGTATAATTTTCGGGTCAGGGCCAGACCGAGTGCTTTGAAACCGGGCCGAGCCGGACCGAGTTCGATACAAGATACGTACCTTTCTGGTCGGGCCGAGCGAACACTCGACCCGGCCTGGCAAAATAAATGTACTTACTCGTCTTCGCCTACTTTTTTAATCTGTCCACAATAACAGTGGTCAAGGCGACAGATATTAAAACACAAATGTCTTCTTAACAGTAAGAGATATGGCAGTACGCGTCTTATCAGTATTGCAGGTCTTTCGAAAAGCGCAAGAATTATGACCATTACTCATTTTTTCTTTACCTTATTTTACATTTCTGTACCGACTTGACTTCTTTTTACTTGTCTGCAATGGGGAACCTTCCTTAAGAGGGAACTGGAGTGGCCGTGCGGAATACAATATGTATACAGTATATGTGTATGTGTGTGTGTGTATATATATATATACAGGGTGTTCGGAAATAAGAGGTACAAAATGAAATCACAGATGGGGGAGGGGGTGTGGAGAAATTTGAGATAGGGAACCCATGTCCGGAACCCAACCGTTACGCCCCTGCGAGCAAGTGTAATTACTGGTAAGTTTGGCAACGTTGCGCAAGCAAAGGGTCATGGTGTGACGTCTGGTGTTGTATGGGATCTTTTCCCCTCTCTTTGCGCAGAGTCACCATGGTTCAGTGGTAAAGTGCAGNTTCTCCGGTGGCGGGTCGAGCCGGCGCCGGTTCAAACCCGACTCTACGTTCGCTTTTGTTTTCTTATGTCATGCATTTTTAATTCATTGTTTAACCATATCTGACTACTTTTTCACAATTTCTTTTATAATTGCCAATTTTAAAAATGATTCCCACTTAGTTGAAAAACAACAAAATTATAAAAGAAGAATGAAATGAAAGACCTAAAGCATGAGAAAGCTAAAATTCGCGTATTTTTTATTATTTATTTTTAGTGTGCATGGAAAATACCTCAAAGGAGTACTTATTTAACCCGCTTTTTGTGTTAACAAAAAACAATTTATTTCCGCACTGGAAACAATGAATAAAAAAATGCATGACATGAGAAAACAAAAGTGAACGTAGAGTCGGGTTTGAACCGGCGTCAGCTAGACCCGCCACCGGAGAGCCTGCACTTTACCACTGAGCTATGGCGACTCTGCGCAAAAAGCGGGGAAAAGATCCCATACAACACCAGACGTCACACCATGTCCCTTTGCTTGCGCGACGTTGCCAAANTTACCTGTAANTAAAATTGCTCGCAGGGGNNTAACGGTTGGGTTCCGGACATGGNTTCCCTATCTCGAATTGCTCCTCACCCCNTCNCCCATCTGTGATTTCATTTTGTACCTCTTATTTCCGAACACCCTGTATATATATATATATATATATATACAGGGTGCGGAACAACAGTTCAACCTAACTTTAGGGGTCGATAAAGGGGACCAATACAAGCATTTTGAACATAGGAACCAGTAGTCTGCGACGCTTAGTTTCGGCACTAATCGTGTTTAAAGTTGCACTAAAAGCGCCTCAGCGATTGCCTACGATACACGCCAAATTGTCACAAAATTACAACAAAATAGAGAAAATATAAAAGGAGAGAGGAAACTNTTCAAATTCATTGAGCACTTGCTCATCAAACTCAGGGGTCCGAACTTGCCTGCCTCGGCCCGTGTTATGCTTCTTGAACTCAAATGTTCCTTATCTTGCAACCGCTGATCAAGTCAAACGAACATTCCGCGCTCATGGCCGGGTGGACGCCAAAAGTGTACTTCCTCATCCAACGACCGTCTCAAGACGAACACGAGGGCGGGCCAACGCTGCACGTGCGGCTTACCTTCCAGAGGTGGTCGAAACGTTACGTCGAGGCGAGTCGTCATTCCAAACGGACATGTGGACTGACGATTTTCACAAACGTTCATATACGGCTCTCAACGTGCAGTACTTGCGTTCCCGGGTTCAAACCCCGAGGCCGGCTCCTAGCCCTGGGTAAAAGGGTTATCCTACGAGTCTGCCTGTGAAGCACTCCACACTAAGGTATGATGGTAGGCGTGTTCCGGGAGGCACGTTAAAGGCAGGTCCCATCGATAAATGTTCGATGTAAAAGATCCTACCTCCGGCTTTGTGTCGGCTCAGTGGCAAAATTCAAAATTCAGTTATCCTGAAGCGTCATTACAACGTGGACCATTAGACCTGAGATGTCATAAAAGTGGGACCATAATCCAATAGCAATAGCAATAGTACTTGCGTGAATGGGAAATTCGCAGTCAAGTGTTGTGTGTCTCCGCTTTTCCAGAGAAGAGTAAGACAGGAGAAAATATAAGAAAAAAAATTACAAACAATTTTAAATAACCTAGGTTTGAAACCTGAAGACTGGACTAGCATCGCATTTGTTACGGACCAGGGCAGCAATATTGTAAAGGCCCTTCAAAATTACAAAAGTTACAATTGTGCAAACCACTTACTCAACACTGTTTTACGTAACACATTTAAAGAGTCAGAATTACAACTCCCAGAAAAAAAACTCTTTGAACAATGTGGCAAACTTGTGGTATATCTGTAGAGAACGGGTATTTTAACTCGTCTTCAAAAAACTGTGAAGTAGTCCGTGGACACTAGGTGGAACTTCAGGTTTATGATGCTGCAGTCGATTCAGTGCCAGCTCGATGATATTGGTTTCTTCTTGAGGAATAAAAAGAGGAAAATCGTCTTGAAAACATCGACGACAATTTGTTGCGGGAAATAACTTCTTTCTTGGAAGAATTTTATGAAGCATCGAAAACCTTCGAAGCGGGAAATACGGTTACAGTTCATCTCGTACTACCCTGAATCAACACTCCTCCTTCAAAATGAAGCCCCAAGACTCTGAGGTAAGGACAAATTAAACAAAAATAGAGGGGACCAGTACACTGTATTAGCTATAAGTACACAAAAGTGCAGGGTTTTCGATGAGGTTAGTGCCCCTTTTCGAGGGATGGGGTGGGTGGAGTAGTTTATACTTTTTGCCATCAATACAGAGTGTCAGACATTGCTTGTGCAATGCTACGTAATCTCAAAGGGCACAATAGCACCAAAAATATCCTCGTTGTGCACGCAGCACCCTTTCAATAACATCCGAATACCCAAGATAGAGACGTTCAAGGGGATAATTTTGTTTGTGTTAATATTTAACATAAAATTCAAAGACAAGGCGGATGGAGTCATAAAAAATGTGCGTTATTGGTGGCGTACTTTTACTCAGCGGCGGTCTACATATTTTGTATGGTGGCGTCTAGCGGCTAAACTGCATTATTCGTCAAATTATTGCTCAGACAAATTTTAACTCTTTAATTACCCCTACCAACCATAAGTCGGGAAGAGGTAATCATAGCAAGATTACGAGTTGGACATACCAGCATCACCCACTCCTACCTGCTTCGAAAAGAAAGGAACCCAGTATGTCAGACATGCCGAGTGGCATTAACAGTGAAACACATACTGGTCGACTGCAGAGAATGCAATTATCAGAGGAGAGAGAGTATACCAGATACCCGCGGAACCTAAAAAGGCACTGGGATATGACAGTGAAATGATATCCCGTGTCCTGAAATTCTTATCGGCCTGTGGTATGACACGCTTCATTTAAAGGAACACACTATGCATAAATGTACTTGGGATGAAGAATAATATACATCAAACACAATCTCCTACAGTCAGCACTATACCAGAGCAAAAGTGGGGCTCATATTTTTTTTTCATTGATTTTAAGCTGCTATAAATTAAATAATTTACAGTGCTTTTATCAAATTGAAGAATTCTAGGGACTAAGGCGTTGTTGATGTTGATACGCCTCTAAACACAATCCAATTAATCAATCAAATCAAATCAAACGAGAGGGCATTCAATACAGCCGGGTTCATCATGCAGGAAAGACGAAGTTGCCTACAACCCCAAAACCTGGACGCCATAGCAATCCTCAACGATGCACTAAAACACACTGAATAGGCTCCAGAAGAGAATAAACACATTAGTTGTTTATTTAAAACAAGTATTTCATTTAAAGATTATAATTTTTACAAACTGATAATCTAAATAGTTGTGTTTACCTTTATATATATATATTAAAGAAGGACGGCAGGAATAAAGTATTATGTTATGGACTCGTCAATATGTATTACAATTGATATTTGTTTGATAATGTAAAAAATTGCCTTGACTTTCTTTAACGTTAGGAATAATAAAATGTTAAGTTTTTGACTCGTATTTTATTCGCTTGTCATAATAAACTTCCAGCTTAAATCTAGAATTGAATGGTTAATACTTGACATACAATTATAAATCCTACTAATCCCCATTCTGCAGTCTTCCCGTTATAAATAAAGATCTCGCGCGTGTTTAATTTATTTATTGTTGAAAATGTGTTTTGTATTACATTTTAATCTGCCGGCTGGACTGTCCCGAGACCATAAACAGGGCCGAGTTGACGCTCCCGGGCCCGGCCTGGCCCGATCGGAAGACCCGAAAACCTAATCGGCCAGGCCCTGCACAGAAATTTCAGCGTGGAGCCCGGTCCGGCTCGGCCCCATTTATTATCCGGGCCGGGTCGAGCCTTCAGCAGCTTCATGCGGGCTGGGCCGGGCCAGGCCCAAAGCACTTTATTTAAGGGCCGGGCCGGGCCCAAAGCACTTTATTTAAGGGCCGGGCCGGGCTCTAGCCAGGCCTGGGTTTGCAGGGCTCTAATTCCCATGTAACATCTGAGTTGTGCATGCGGTAATAGAGACATAGGAGTTCAGCTACGTCAAACACTGTTCCAATTCAGCAGCGGCTGCTCATAAGACTGTGCGATGGGACTCGGCTACGGCAAGGGTAGCTCAGGAACCGTTTCATCTAATGGATGACCTGGGTGCCCTAGTTAATTCACACTTAAAAGCTTTATTAGATGTGCAAAAAGCCTATGACAGGGTTACTTACTAGGGGTGGTGTCGGATAATATAACCAGTCCAACTTACACTGCAATTTATCTATCTAATTATTACTAAGCACAGTGTGGTCTAGAACTTTCCATATCTTTAACTTCTTGGTGAAGGTCTACTCTTTTTATGTCACACATGCAAATAATTGCATATGGGTCACTTTAATCTTGTTAACTTACCCTAATAGGACGAGAAATTCAACGGTTATATTCAATCTGGGCCCCGAGCAAGCATTCGTACAAATTCAAGAATGACTGGTACGGTTATATCCGATTCCACATGACCCGAACGAGATTGGGGTCCTATCCGGTCTGGTACAGTTATGTCTACAAAGCAGGAAAAGCAAATGGCAGAACCAGTGTCAGCTGTTTGTGTTAAAAAAAGGAATTATAGTATTTTGGTCTACTCGGGCAAATCTCCATATCCGTAAGTGTTTCATCGGCATTTTTTAAATTTCTAAAGAGTACAGCACGATAATTTAAAAAGTGTGATGGGAATTATGTTTCAAGATTGAGAATATTCTTTATTGTTTTGGTGTTTCACTTGCATGTTATGGGATGTGTAGCAGAGGCTGACAAGAGTCTTGGATTACCGCANACACACACACTTGCAGGCCTCTCTTGCATACGTTGAAAGCACTAGAAACAAAAACTTTGAATTATATACCTTCCCTATAATGCAATATTGGAATTATATGGCATTACGTTGCTCAGAAGGTAATGCCCCATATTTTTTTTTCTCAGCTAATAATAAATATAGAAAAGTGAAATTTTACATGCTGCAAATTTGAAGTTATCTGCGTTTGTGTGCGAAATTGAAAGGCATTCTGACAGATGAGCTGTAATTAAATTCTTGTTTGCAGAGAANGAAAATATTGTGAAAATTCATAAACAATTGTGTGGTGTGTAGGGACGTTGTGCAGTTGATAGGAGCACCGTTGGTCTGGGCTCAGAGAGTTAAAGCTTCAGGAAGTGGAGAGTTGGAGCTTCATGATCAGTGACGCTCTAGGCATCTTGCCACAGCCACCAGACATATTTCTTGTGGACCCTGAAAAATATCCAACCAGCACTTCCACCGAGTTCGGCCTCACAAGAATCCAGCCAAAATCTTGCTCCAACATGACAATACACGCCCTCACACAAGTCAGAAAACCACGGAAGCAATTGTCCAATTGGCTTGCACTGAGCTACCCCCTATGCATATTCCTGATCTGGCTCCCTCTGATTGGCCACTTAAAGATGCACTGCATGGAACATGCTTAGAAGACGATGAGGGTGTGATTCATGCAGTGCGGACATTGCTATGTGTACAGGACAAGAACTGGTACAGGAAAGATACATTTTGTGTAAAAAGTACCCAGAATTGTTTAATAAAACACAAAAAAATTAATTTATTCATAAAAATTTATTTTGTCGGCTTCAAAGTAGGCCCCATCAAGTCCAATACAATTATGCCAGCGCTTGACACAATTCTCCATACATAGGCCTATTGAGGTATGGCCTTCAGATCCTTTAGCGAATTTTCTTTTATGGCCTCAAATGATTCAAAATGCCTTCCTCGAAGTGGTAATTTTAGCTTCGGGAACAGAAAAAAGTCACACGGGGTCATATCAGGCGAGTACGGAGCTTGGTCGATGACATTTGTTAGGTTTTTGGCCAAAAACTCCTGCACAACGATGGCTTTGTGCGATGGTGCATTATCGTGGTGCAAAATCCATGAATTGTCCTTCCACAAATCTGGCCGTTTTCAGCGGATATTCTTGCGCAAACGCCTCATGACGCCTAGTATCCTTATTCACTGTTTGTCCCTCTGGAAGGAATTCGGAGTACACCATACCACGGTAATCAAAGAAAAGTCACCATGACCTTGATTTTCGAGCGACTTTGACGCAGTTTTTTTGGGTTTCGGCTCGTTTTCAAGGCGCCATTCCATAGACTGTTGGCTTGTTTGCATATCGTACTCGTAAACCCATGTCTCGTCACCAGTTATGATGCATTTCAAGAAGGTGGGGTCCGTAGAAGCTCGGGAAACCATGTCTTCAGCGACCTGCTTTCGATACTCTTTTTGGACAAAATTGAGCTCTTTCGGAACCAGTCGTGCGGCGACGCGTTTCATGGCCAAAATATCAGTCATAACGTAATGAACGGACTTAAAAGATATGTTCATCTCTTGAGCCAAATCTCTAAGACTCATACGACGATTTTCGAGCACCAGCTTCTTGATTTTGTCGATGTTTTCGTCGTTCGTAGATGTTGAAGGTCGACCAGAACGAGGCAAATCAANTACCANTTCTCGGCNCTCTTTGAATGCTTTATACCATTCATATGCCTGTGTTTTTGATATGCACGATTCACCGTAGGTCTTCTGTAACATTTTCAGCGATTGGGCACACAAAATTTTGTTTGAAACACAAAATTTAAGGCAAACTCTTTGTTCAACTACTTTTTCCATTGTAAAAATCACAGAGCACTAAAAAATATGACTAACAAAAACAGCTACTGTCAACACACTGGGTGATGGATTGGGCTCAAACTCCACGTGGTACCAACTTACAGAATAAAATTTGTGGTGATATCTTTTATGCGCGTCTTTTAAATGATAAATTCCGGGTACTTTTTACACAGAATGTATGCATGCACTTGTTTCACGTGGGCGTAAGGCTGTACAAGTTGAAAATAGTATGTGTAAAGCAACCATTCATTTATATTGTGAGTAAATTTCATGCATTTTGAACAAATAGTTTCCAAGACTCAAAATGTGGGGCATTACTTTCTGAGCAACCCACATAAAAGCAAGAATTGTCTTTGTTATTGTTTTGAGCTTTCACTTGCCTAATATAGGTTAGGAAGCAGAAGAAGGGCAGAAAGACTAGTTAAATTATTTTTTGTGTCCTAAGCATTCTTACGAGTTAAACACCCAGCATCCAAATAAATTCAAAGGCTATTTACATTATGTACCAGTAGATTCAGAGCAAGAAGCCACAATGGAGTCGCTATTTAAATTTGTTTGTCTTTAATAATCACCTAACCTAACCGAATGAACCTAAAAATCAAGTATTTGCATTAAGTTCTTTTATTTTCGTCCAAAGTCGTCCATTATTATCAAATTAATTTCCATGAAGGCTCTGGATCTAACAAATTCTGTAATACTTTGCTCTGCCCAGAAATAGTGTGTTTACTAAATTCCTAAGCATATACACACACACACACACATATAGACCTATCGGAAATATTGAAGCGGCCAAATATTTGGATGCAATGAAATGTTCAACGATCAGTCCAATGAATTGGATGTTAAATTTAACCATGTAAAAAAGGCTTTAGAAGGCATCCCTTATCACTTCCCCATGAAGGCTCTGGATCTAACAAATTCTGTAATACTTTGCTCTGCCCAGAAATAGTGTGTTTACTAAATTCCTAAGCATATACACACACACACACACATATAGACCTATCGGAAATATTGAAGCGGCCAAATATTTGGATGCAATGAAATGTTCAACGATCAGTCCAATGAATTGGATGTTAAATTTAACCATGTAAAAAAGGCTTTAGAAGGCATCCCTTATCACTTCCCAACCAAACGTTATTTTCATTTTTCTTCAAATTGCTATTGCACTTCCATTCCACCTTTGGTGTAAGACTTAGATTTAAAAAGACTGGAATCGGATCATATGCCAATAGTAGCATCAACCCTCACGGATCAATGCGAACAAAATCAGGAGCCACCGGAAAGAGTAAAGTATAGCAGGAATCTGGCAAAGAAGAACTATTTCCACTATTTGTTGACATTACAGCATAGTGTACTGGAGGAATTGGTAACAGAAACTAGTAGTGTGTGTGAGAATGCTAGTGTGGTTACTGAGTTAATCCATAAGGTAACTAAGAGTATGTTTAGCCAAATTACGGCTGTAAAGGCGAAGTCAACATATCTATTCTCAGTGGTGGACCTTACTTCGACCGGCCCGGCCTTATCTGCCGGTAGCTCCGCAGCACGGCGCTGCTGTCAGTTGTTGAAGATGGCGGTCGTGCTTCACACGTCCATGGCATACGAGCAACGAAGTGTGATTCGTTTTCTATGGAGCAAGGGACGAACGCCCATCGAAATCCACAGGGAAATGCAGCCCACGTATGGGGAAAAGTGTCTCGCTATGAGAAGTGTGAGGTGGTGGTGGTGTGAGTTCGCAAAAGGCCGTGAAGACTTGAATGACAATGAGCGTTCGGAGAGGCCGCTTTCGTCGCTGACTGAGGACAACATTTCCCGCGTGGATACAATGGTGAAAGCGGATCGGCGTGTGCACCTCAAGGACATTGCCCGGGAGCTTGAAATTTTGTATGGGAGTGTTTATGACATCGTTCACGGGTCCATCAGGCGAAAGCGCCAAGGGATTCTCGATGTGGACAACGTGGTTATCCTCCATGACAATGCGAGGCCACATGTGGCAATCAGACCCGCCGACAAGCTCCAGTCATTTTACTGGGAGAGTCTGGACCACCCACCATACAGTCCGGACCTCGCCCCTAGTGATTTCCACGTTTTCGGTCCGCTGAAGAAGTTCCTGGCAGGACAGCGATTCACGTGCAACGATGAAGCCAAGACAGCAGTCCGACGGTGGTTCCACAGTCAGCCGA
>KZ869384.1:49396-64314 GCA_003456935.1 Machilis hrabei | reverse complement strand
AAGGTTCATAAATACTTGCTTTCTTCGTAGTTCTATGTTTACCTTTGGCACTCACGGTGCTTTTGCATTACAGGTTACACCCTTTCGTGAGTTGCTTGTCATAAAAAAAACAAAAAACATCAAACTCCTAAACGTTGTAGGAGGATGTGACGTGGTTTCTGCCATAGTAAACCGTACAGTATGTTGCCATGAAAGAAAATGAGATAGATGGCATCCCCGTCCATCCATGGTCAATGTAAAATCCCTCAAGTAAGTATTTTAGATCTACGTACCAAGTGTATATTGAAAAAAAAAGTATTATGTGATTATTTTGTTATAGGATTGTCAAGGTTAGGCTGTCTTTAGCTTTGTAACTTTCTTGTACAGCATCTATTATATTAAAATTTGAACAGTCATTGAATATTGTCGAAGTTGTGTGGTCTTTCGGATGCGGACTGAGACACGTACAAGTCTGTCATTTGAAATAAGAAATACACACAATCACTCACATACACCCACTCATTTTTCTTTTTATGATTTTGGTTGCTGTTGTTGCTAACAATAGCAACATACTTCTTGTTATCAAGCTTTCCGCACATTGCCACACTTTTACTGTTCAGAAGTTCCGAGTGCCAAAATAGAAAACACTAGGCGAAGTGTCTATAAATTAAAAGCATGAAATGCTTATGTGTTTCTAATGTTCGTATGCATGTTACTCAGAAGTGGCCTTTTCCATTGTTTTTTCTTCTTTGTTTCAAACTTATCTGTATTTGTTCCTGAAACTGTATTGGCAAGATAATAAAAAACGTTATACATATATCAAAATTAAAATAAGAGAACAGTTTGAAATCCTAGCTTGTGAATTCACTGTAACAAATCGTCCACATAAGAGTAACACTACTATTTATAGTTTTTGTACAGATATTGAGCGATAAACGTGAAACGTTTCTGTGGATCAAGGTACATAACTCTGCAAATCACTGAACATTTACTGAGTTTTGTTAAACATCTCCAAAAATAAATACACTCAGCGGTTGGTATTCGTGGAGTAAAATTAAGCAGTAAAGCCAATACGGAATGCTTACCATTGATGTGTAAATGGTAAAAAGAAAACAATGTCTCAAATGACATTTTGCATTACGTTATTTTATCACCCCTGGCATAGTTTTTCTTTGGTTTTTTACTATTTGTCGTGGCATCATTTTATTGAAAATTACGATTATACATGCATTTGTAATAATGAATAGTTTTTATGAACATGGTCAGGTAGAACTAACATATTACAATACGAACACACATTTGTTCACGGCGGGTGTTACGAAGCTTTGGGACATGAATAAAAAACGTCGGCTGACTTCCCACAGCGTCGTAAGCATGATGGCACGACAGGCGAATAGCCATATTTTAAAAGCGACATGAAGTGAGCCCTTCAGTTATGACCGCACTAGGTTAAGTGAACCTATTCATCCTTTCTTGCTTCACTTCTTCCATTTATCCTCCTTCACCGCTCACACCTCATTTCCGAAATCCATCCGAACTTTCTTCGCGGAGATTTCTGACTAATTTACAACCCGTCTCCCTTTCACGAAGAAATATTACGCCTTGCTCCTTTCATTTCCAAAATAAACGAAGAAAATTAGTATTTTTTGTTTAATAACTTGATTTTTTTAGACACGGAAAACAATTTTCTTAACAATACGCTTTCTTAAATTATTGGACTCTTTTCTTTGTAAAAGGTACCTATGATTGGTGTTCCTCGAACCCTGAAACAAGTTTTATAAAACTCATTTTGTGGTGTGTGAAATGTGGTCTTATGTCATGACTTACACCATTAGCTGCTTTTCAAGAAGCCGTATAACGGTTGTCACTTTAATAATCCGTGTCTAATGTGGTCGTACTTTGTTTTGAGGCAACTTGGAATCAATCTTTGTTACAAAACTGGTTCCGCGTCCCAGTTAAGCGCTGTTCCTGACACCGGCTTTCGTCTGGTTGTATAATTGCGCCTATAAAGGAAACGAAACTTGTAGTCTTCAGTCAAACTGCGAATGCTCATTCTGAGTTTATTAAGCACTAAACTCCTAACACTGCTGCTTTTACGAGGCCAGGAAGCACCCCTTTCGAGCACTAGAAGGACCAGTAATCTCTTTAGACTCCGCTACGGAAGGTTGAATACGATCCGGGACGAATTAATACTATCGCCTCTAAGGTGGCAAATGGACAGTCAGTTTAACAACATTTGCTGTACACAAATAAGCTAAAGATCTGTTCGCCAATACAGAAGTACAGTATTTCTGTATGTTTAACTGACGATGGATATTAATCGTATTAGTAATGAAAATAAAAGAACAATCACTAGAGTCATGAGTTTTTCGCATTGAGGAACTTTGTTTCTAATCTAAAAGGCTTGGCACTTCCATCCGTTTTTTATGCTAATGTACAGTCTGACAGTAGATACTCACAACATGTAATAATTTGCTCTGAAAAAAGAGGATGCATTCATTTATTTTTAGAGCGGTACATTACTGTCACATACATTTGGCTTTGTCATCAAATCAGTGTTTCAAGCGTTTTATATGAAAAGCAACATACACTGTGTAACAAACTGTTAACCATTTCTAACTTAACAATCACAAACACCCATGTCTTATTCTGCTAATACAGAGTCAGTGGATAGCCACCAGAACATCGAGGTCGGTGATATACAGAGGATTTAGCAAATGTTAATATATGATATTTAACCAATCAAACGTCAGATATGAAAACCTTTAAATTGAAATCGAAATTCGTTCAGACTTAAATGAGAAAAAGTTAAAACTACCGGGACTTGAACCCATAATCCGATAGTCTCCAAAGCCTTACATTATTCAGCTGTTTTCACCAACTGACCGTCGCGGCCTAAGAGGTACAGTACCAGCATCGATTCTGTCATGTCCAAACGAAGCGTAGCGCGAAATTTCGTTTCGCTTAAACCTCAAATTTTCGTTCACTTACCAAGCTACGAAAAATTAAATTCGCTATTACGTCTTTCAGGCGAATTTAATTTTCCATAGCTTGGTAAGTCAACGAATATTTGCTGTTTAAGCGAAACGAAATTTCGCGCTACTCTTCGTTTGGATATGACACAATCGATGCTGGTACTGTATCAGCATGAATCCGGTGTCTGAACTTTGTGCTCATAGACACGGCTTATTAAAGCACTACGATGGTNTTTATCTGCTTTACCTTTGTTAATGAAAGTTGTTAAGCCTTTTTGATGTACTGGAGGTTGACTGCATATAAAGGTTTACCCTGCATGTCTACCTGCGAAGCATTCCATATTAATCATTGGTGACGTTGAGAGTGAGTTCTCATCTATAAATATTCGATGTAAAATACCCCAACAATGTGTATGTGTCGAGTAAGTGACCAAATTCATTCATCTTTTATCATCATGGTGACGCAAATGGTGTCTGCATTGGAACTTCTCTGTAAGAAACGTGGCAACATTAACCCAATTGATTTATCATATAACAAAAAAAATCAATAAGGCTTAACAACTGCCATTACGATATACCCAAAACAACGAAATGCCATGTTTAAATACATCACACCTATCAATGCAAAAACTTAAAACCCAGTCTTACTGTGACATATCATTGGCTAGCGATGAACGAGGTTGGTTTTGTGTAGAAGACATTGCAGGCTGGCTAAGGCTTGATGAAATAATGGAGTTGCTGACAGAGGTACTGGGTTTAGCCTAGGTCTGGGCAATAGTGAGATATTTTCAGTGAAATTTGAACACCTTTAATTTTTATATAGGGCATATCTGTAAGCATGAAGTTAAATATTAAAACAGGACATTTTGTAAAATCTGATAAACGAATTGAAAATACTAAAAACGTCATATGCGTTTTATTTTAAAAACATGTTAAGTGGCAATGTCCTAAATTATATTCCTACTCAAATTACTTTGTTTTGTACTAGATATGTTTTGATGTGCATTGGCATCCTGAAAGTGTTTAATTTGTTCTTATGTCCTTAGTCGAGAAGATTTTTTTAAGAACTTAAAGTGTATATTATACTGAGTGTTTACTGGTCAAGCAAAAGCCTACCACTTACAGGTTTTTTTAGCACATCTTTGTTTGAGTATGGACTAGGAAACTATCATTTACGCTGGTCTGTAGATCTTTAACGTCGTAACTACGAGTTGCGAGGATTTTGTATTTTGCGTAATTATTTAGAGCACCTTTATTTAAAGCAAAATTTATTGTATTCTTTGAAACTGATTGTATTGAAGAATGTGCAGGATAGCTCTAAGTTACCTGATATTCGTAATTTGTGTCATATATCAAATTGNTACACGTTGTCGATACTGATTTCCTGACAGAATGTGTTCTGTCTGGTAAGCACAGTGTGAGTGCAAGTACGTAGTTAGCTATTGTTTGTTTTGAGATAAAAGTGTGAGTACTAGAGGAGAGGGGATTGATTGATTGATTGCTGTGAGGTCGGTAGACTAACTTGTGTGATTTGATTAGGAATTATGTTTGTGTTCGTATATTATCTCAACCATGAAAGGTTATAATGTATGTTGTTTAGTGTTTTGCTTTACGTCAAAATAAAAGGAACGTACTGTAACATTGTGAATATGGTTTCAAACAAAATTAAATTATTGTAATTTTACATACTCCTTTTCTACTGGCTTATAAGGGAAATTCAAAAATAATTAAAGTAATTAATTAGCACCTTCTTTAGATTAGGAACCACATAATTTTCCCTTACAGTTCAGATTAGCAAGAAATCATAGCATTACCAAGTTAAAAGTGAGAGCCTGAAATTGATTTGGCTGACCGAGTTAATATTAATCCCAGAAGTGTTGACCATTTAATACTGTGAATTCAAATGTTAACTCTCAGACAATTACTTAGATTTGTCTGAGAAATTGGTGGTAAACGAACCCAGGGCCTTTGGAATATAGTCCGTTCTCCAGCCCATATTGACGATTTCTCCAGCCTTATACAAAGTTCGTATAAACTCGCTTTGAGAGCAGAAACCTTAAAACATTCGGCCGTCTCAGTCAGAATTGTGTCTGGCCGAGTCAGGAAATGGCTTAAGGCAGCAGAAATCGTCATTATTGACTACAGAATGGATTTAAATTATGCAGGGCTCGATCTCGGCCAAGAATAAAATATTGTGTAAGTAAAATAAAATACAATTATTAATAAATTAATTTAGTCACTGTACTTTTCTGTAATCCTTTTCATTGCTGGTTAAAGAAACGAATCAAATGTGTACTATTCTAATATCTAAAAAAATCAGGTTAAGTAAATAATATTTTTTGTGATGTAAGACATCCGTGCTTTTGGTCGTCAAACATTCGCAATCGCTGTAGACGAAGGCATTTTAATGTTCGTAAAAAACACCCAGTGTGGTATGTTACTACATGCTATAAGAGGAATAATCATGTTAGTGATTTTTAAGCAAGGGGTGATTCAAATTAATAACCAGTTTGACTAAATTCTCTTCGTAAAACGTAACTAGATAATCTTCTACGACCAACCATTTCTGCACTTACTGACTCTAGAAAGAAGAATGGGCCACAGTGACGAGTGTTGGATTGCCTGTCCTCACTTTGTTATTGGAAAATTGAGAAGGAACAACTTGGTCGTTCTATTTGTACTCATAACCCTTTGAACTTACAAACTTATTTTCAGAGTTTCTTCTAAGAACACTTTAATTACGTTTCTTTTCGAAAATCTCTTCCATACGCTCCCTCAACGCCTCACTCCACCCACCCGTTCCCTTTTTTTTCGTTCAGTAAAACTCTATTTCCTCCCTTTGCTATTCGACGCTTTTTCTATCCTTTCGGCACAAAGAAGAAAACCAAAGACTTTAATCAATAATGTTCGTGCAGAGTAGTGGGGAAAAATTGACTGTTGTTTTAGCAGTCAAACAGCGACTTTTGGCGAAGTTAAGTGGCGAAGAGTTCCGTAATGAAATAGGAAGAAGTGGCATACATAATGAGATTGTAACTCTTAGAAACTAATAGAAGTTTTCTTTCTTCACTAGTTCAAGAAATGCTAGCACTCGTCTTTCTCTAATATCTTTTAAAGTCCACACCACTTAAAATTAGTTTGACTCTTTCTGGAAAACCATAAAATATAGCTTTTTTAGTTCGTTAAAACTCGTAAACAATACTGCTGTATTAGTCATGGGCCTACTGTCAAGTTTTTTTCTTTTTTTAGTTATTATATTCTGTACGCAATTTCTGTGTATTTGTTGTGGGAATCTTAAATAAACACATGTTCAGTACCACTTGTCTATAACACCGAATGGATGAATGAAAAGCCTCGAACATCAGTAGGTGTTTTGCCAAGTGACATCCATCATGAATCGGTGTAAAAATTCCAATTAGTCTTTGTTACTGCTCTTCTGCTTATGTTTATCTACGTAGGCCGAAATATTACTGACTTTGGCATTATAGTGAATAAAAGTACAGATGTATCTTCACTAGCAACTGATGAGTTTCCTCTGATTATAGAACTAGGCGATTAGTGCTAGAAAAAAGATAGAGAAATTCCACTCAGTACACCCCTACACTATACTGAAATCTAGAAATAAGTCAAAAACTGAATTCTTGGATATGTAAACGTGTTTCTTCACCCAAAAAGTAGCAGAGGCCAGCCACAATGTTGTGATAATGTATTACAGGTGATGTCACGGATGTAAAATTCCCCAAGTTGTAACTACCGCAGATGAACCAAGTGAAGGTGGTTTTGGATGTACACAGAACTAGTTTTGTTTTTCTTATTTATGTAACCGTAAAACTTAAAAACAGTTTTAAGACAACAAAGAATATAATGACAATAGGCATTTATTATTTAGAGCTACTACTTCAAGTGAGGGGAGTGGTACGCACCACATGTTTAACAACAGAATATTCATAGATTAAAGAAAAATATGTTAGACTATACTGTGGATCAATTTAGTAAGACCAAAATCATATGGATGAAATGTAATGATTCTTGAACTGCTTAGAATCAAAGCAGTATAAGTAAGACATGGTACTGTAACTCATTATCACACAGTTGCAATGGCACGCACTAGGTTAATTACACAAACTAACTTAATGTAATTAGATGAGAACTTATACTAAGAACTCTGTTAAGGGCAAATCAAGAATATTCCAATATTATAGTATACCAAGAAAATACAGAAATATTACCAACATGTACGTACATAACACCCAACGATTCTTTGAGATACGAGTCAGTAGCTTAATCAAATACCATCTGCACATGTGTAAGGTAGTCGTACCAAATACCGCCTAACCTAAATTGTTTGCGCTCCTGTACAAAAACCTGAAAGGAAAATAATTTGAAAAAAAAAAGTTTAAAGTGATCTCTCGTTATAGGAATATTAACCATGTAAACATAAAAGTCATAAGTAATTTATTTTCTTAAATATTGGAGAAAAGTGCAAACTCGAGTTTTAGAAAAGTGGTTCCTAATTCCGTCTACCACTTGTTCCTAATATCGCCTATAGGCGGAATTAGGTGCAGGGGATTTCATGTGTCGGGTCAGGTAGTACAGACAGTTTAAACTGAGCAGAAATAATACACAAATGCCAAAATAAAGATTTATTTGACAGAAACTTTAACAATTATGTTAATAACCAAAATCACCTCCAGTCTGTGATGTTAAATTATAAAACAAAATTACAACCGAAATCAATGCTTTTGATTGTTAAAACTTAAAAAAATCCTAGTCTTAAAAAAAAAGAAACAGAAATTAAGTACAGAAAGCAGGAGGGTCGATTTGGGCGGTTTTTGCCCCAAATTATTTTTGGATGACAAAATCAGAAAACATTTCTTTTAATGTCTACTAACAATAATAAGTCGATTTTACCCTAAACAGACGATNCCCCACCCCCCTAGTNCCCCTAGCCTCCCCCCTCAATCCTGAATATGCCATCACTTGCTAACAGCGTTCTTGGGAAGATATATCGCTTTTAAACTTATATTTGCTTGATAAAATACCACACTACCACACTAACTCCCTTTTAACTGTATGCGCTCTCATTTATCATTTTTTCCCTTTTAACCCCCCCTAGGGGAGTGGAGAGGGTGGTTTTACTATTTATTCGTTTGCGGGAAATATAAATGCAAAATATCCAAGCGGATACAGTTAAAAGGGAGTTAGTGTGGTAGTGTGGTATTTTATCAAGCAAATATAAGTTTAAAAGCGATATATCTTCCCAAGAACGCTGTTAGCAAGTGATGGCATATTCAGGATTGAGGGGGGCGCTAGGGGGTGGGGGATCGTCCGTTTAGGGTAAAATCGACTTATTATTGTTAGTAGACATTAAAAAAAATATTTTCTGATTTTTACATCCAAAAATAATTTGGGGCACACAAGGCACATAAAACTGGAGTCACATAAACAATATAACGCAGTGCAAACTTAACTTATTCGATGTCTGAAGTTCTCGTTCAGAATTAAGTATCCACATTCACTGAAGTGTAAAGTTTTAGGCTGAGTACTCTCTAAGAAAATTAAATTACACATTGTAAGATCTTACTGAGTATATCCTTGTTACAAAAAATAATACAAACATTTTTTTGTAAACGTTTACCTTTCCAATCCAAAAGTAAGTAGTTTTCTATGTCCCATCCGGGGCATTCTGAATAACACAAGTTCAATGGTACCACAGTTTATTATCTTACAAGGGGCGGTCATGAGATGCCAATGGTGAATCTGGTTCACTTTGCATCCATCGACAGCTTATTACACATAGTGTAAAACACACACTCGCTTAGGTGTAGACACGTTTTTGTTGTAGAGAATATCACGAATAAAGATATAAACGACACACAAATAGCTAAACGAGTACAGTATTTTCAAAGTGGTCTATTGGTCGTATCACTCGATTAGTAATATGACTGGCCCGGATTCAAACCCGGACAAAGGCTTCACTTTTCATCGTGTTTTTGATTTACAAATGAAGTAAGTAAACGTATATTTTCATTAATATAGCAAGAGACTTTTGTTATTATTGTTTTAAAATTAAATTTCACGTACGAGTTTTCATTACCTTCTACTTTCAAAATATAAACATAGATGATATTAAATTTTCCAAATTAATTACCACTATATTCCAAAACCTTTTGATATATTATTAAAAATAAACGTTTACTTATCACATTCGTCAATGAAAAATCACAATAAGAATTGTAGCCTTGGTCCAGTCTTGCACCCGGGCCACGCATATCACTAACCAAATGATATGACCACTAGACCATCATCTCACTTGGAATATACTGCACTCGTTCCTCTATTTTTTTATCGCTTATACCTTTATCGGTGATTTTCTCTAAAACTAAAAGGTGTTTACACCTAAGTGAGTGTGGGTTTTACACTATGTGTCCTAAGCTATCGATGGATGCAAAGTGGACCAGATTCGCTGTAGAACAAACCCTTATTCGATTAACTATTTTCAGCATGCATCCGAATACTCCAGAAACTAATTATTTGCAGAATGCGTCTGAATGCCCTGGAATATGACACCATTAATAAATCTTGTTGTTGGTTAGTAAAAGAGGTGATGCACTAAAACCACAACAACTTATTAAACGTAGCTGAAATTAATGTATGTAGTATACTTCAATTTTTGAACTTAACGAAACGGTGCTTTACTTTGTTTTAATGTAAGACGCTACTTTACCACGGTTTAAATTGAGACGCTACATCCTAACGGAAAGGTACATTACATCTAAACTGAGATATTAATTGAATTGCACGTCTCACGTTCACAATTATCACACTGCGTTGCTTCCCATCATAGCCGCTAAAGTTCGACATCTGTTAACGATGGCCAAACATTAAGAGAGGCTGAGGTCTACCGCCCTGCTCTCCCTTGATCATATTTTTCAGCACAAAGGCGTGTAAATAATTAAAATTATAAAATAACGAGGACAGTTCTGAAATATACTACAGGATTAAAGGGGCGCGGAAAGTGTCCGAATCGGAAAGTGTACGAAAGAACGTCGTCGATACAGGGCTGTCCAAAGGACTTTAATCTTGAAGTCAAGGATTGAGCAATAATGGAACCGGAAAGTGTCAGAAACGGAAAGTGTCTGATTCGGAAAGTGTCATAACCGGAAAGTGTCCGAAACAGAAAGTGTCAGAATCTTGTTACGGTGCCCTCTTTTCGGGGGCTATCGATTAAATCGAGTTCAAAAATAAAAAAAATCCAAATTCACAGGGCAACATTCACGATCTGATAATGTGGCATGGGGATTATTGATGGCAAATTAACAACAATAATATACCATCAAATAGTAAGGGCTCGGAAATAACTCGTTACTACAAAAAAGTAACGAATATTGGTAACGCGTTACAAATATTCGTTACTGTTTTCTATTAACATGTTGTGTAGACACCAAACTTCCTTGCATCAAAGAGCTTGTCTTTATCATCGATTTACGTTGTGCACGTACACATTTGAAATTTACAGGGCGGGATGGCGCGTTGTCTGCCATCGAAATACATCTACCGAGAGGGAGACTCCCGCCTCAAAATTAATTTTCTGTAATGTAAATATTTTTAAGATTGTGCTGGGAATTTCATTTTCAGTCATTTCTTGAAAAAAATGTGATTAAAGCTATCTTAGGAAGTGTCAATATCTTCTATGTTCATATTTATAAATGTATAAAAGAATATGTTTGAAGAATAGCTGGCTAACGCTTGTCAAATAGAGTATAGAATGAGAGAGAGAGACGTAAATAAATAGAGGTAGATTTGAACCTTTCATGTGAATGGTGTTTTCTTGCACATATGCATATTTTTACTGAAAAACTATTTAATTGATGACAAGTCTATATTTGTACGGTTTGCATGTAAATTAAAGACATTAATGTACACCCGTGGAGACACAATTTGAGACTTTTAAAACAGAGTCCGTTCAAAATTATTGTGGTAGACCTGCATAGCGCCTTAGTTTTATACTTCCCGTCGGCTGTCTTGTCATTTTAATGAGCGACTATTCACACCAAAGCTTTTAGTGGAAACGTATATTACGTGCAACATAGATGATTAGAAGGGTGATATTCAACAGTGTTGCCACAGTTCATCTTCAAGTATGTCTAGCTGCAATTTAGCTGAATAACAGACATTCCATAGCCAATAAAGCAATTAAATACTGGCTTTATTCAGATGGGATTGTGGTTAAAAATACGCTAATTTTTTAGATGTACCGTTAACAAAAGAATATTATACAGATAATATAACCAATGAAAAATACGAACAGTTTCAATTGCTGAAATTAAGATATTTGCCCACGTCCGACTAAAAAATATTATTTTCAAGCAAAGGATGCTGTTAAATAGGTATGTTATATTTCATTTAAATTGGTCACTCTTATTCTGCAATAACTGTTACTGTTTCATACGTAATATGTATAAATGTCTGTAAATAATTATTGAAACACAATGTAGGTTGCAATCGAAAGGAATTTAATGACACTATTTTATCTGATAACTCTCCCTTGAAGTGAAAAACTCATTGTTCGCAATGTAATACAAACTTCATATGTGCCTTTTCGCCTTAAACTGTAACTTAAAATCTTCATAAGAAATCAATATAATAAATTAATCCCGTGTACGTTAGTAGTGCTATATGTATAATCAAAACTATACTGATGGTTCTTTCACTATTTCAGCCAAAGAAACAAAATGCCACCCAGAAGCGTCTTTATNTAAAAGCGAAATAATAATAGTCCTTAAAATACATTTCAATATCCGAGTGGTTAAAATTTTTGTAAAACTATGATACAATATGCTTGTCAAACGAAAAAAATATATTGTTCAAAAAAACTAGACAACATCCAATGAATGAAAACATAAAAGACGAGTACAAAAATTTTAGAAACATGGTGACTAAATTAAAAAGATAATTAAAGGGAGATTACTATACAAAACCGATAGAAGCAAATAAGAATGATATGAAGAAAACACAGGGCACAATAAATGGAATTCTAAAAAATAAAACAGCATTAACAAAAATGAAAATATCAGCCTTGAAATTGGAGAAAAAGTTATAACGGATGGGAGTGAAGTATGAAATCCGTTATATATATATTTCACGACAGTTGCGAAGGAGCTAGCAAAAGATATTCCCAATACACAGTACAAACAATGCGATGATTTTAGCCCTGTAAACACATATTTCTTACACCAACTACTTGTGAGGAGGTATATGGAATAGTAGCAACACATAAAACATCAATTTCCCGAAACCTATAGTGGAATACTTGGACCAACCCATTCCTGGTGATTTGAAATAAGATTAAAAATCTGAATATCTGCCAGTAATTAAAAAAAACTAGTGGCAAAATATCAAACAGACTCCTGAAACACTGAAAGAAAGCATTAGCATCACCCATATCTGACCTCATTAACATGTCCCTTAGCACAGGCCAGGTACCAGATATGTTAATGATAGCAAGGGTTATTCCAATCTATAAATCGGCAGACAAAACACATCCTGGAAACTATGGGCCTATCTCAATTTTGCCTTCAATTTCAAAAATACTGGAAACGGTGGTTAAGAAGAGATTAACTGCGTTCTTAAAATACACACATTACTTAAAGGCCTCTTCACTATAAATCTATCTTTTTTTACGGTAATATTGCAGTATCCTGATTGTTTGTTCTCTGTTAATTTTCTGGTGTGTGAAGACTTATAATCTGGCTCACAATATGATATGGTTCCTGGAAACATTCAAAGGCGGCGTGTATAACATACAAAAGCTTTAGCTGCATATGGTGGTCGATACACTATAACGTTGAGTATTCTTTTGTTGGCATTGAAGTTTTTAAATTTTATGTTCACTAAATAACGGCCAGTGTTCATCCAGAAGATGTAGACGGCAAAAGTGGTTAAGAAATCGCCGATGGCATTAGCTTTCTCCACCATGCATCTTGAGTTGCAATAAAAGGTGACTAATTTTGTTAGGAAAATGTAGTGCTTCTTTTCACCGTCACTAATGCTAATAATTATTAAATATATGCTTTTTCGTCTACCTCAGAGATGTATGGTAAAAATACCTCTTTTTCGAATCCAAATACGTTCACCGATATATTGTTTTGTCTTTCAAATTTAGTATTTTGAGATACTTTTAGTAGATATGTTATTCCTTTAATATTCAAGGTATGTTTGTTGGCGTTGTTTTTTCTTACGTAATTACATCCCTTTCTACGAATTGAAGAGCTGCAAGTACACTCCACAAGAAACCGTGTTGGGCTTAGTTTTTAATATTTACCACGCTTTTAGTAATGGTGATCTTATACAGTGTTGTTATGTAGGATGATCCATAAAGCGGGTTTTATTTTACCATTTTGTCATTAAATACACCCACTTTAATCCTTCCCTTGGAAAATAAACACAATAGCTGGCTAACTTTCATCTGAACTTGCTAGTTGGGTTGTGATGCTGTCAGGCTAAAGCGTTGTTTCGCATTAGAGCAGAAGTTTGTGCCAATTATTATCTCATCCTCTTTTACAGAATTCTCGAAGGTAAAAGACTCACAGTCGTAACATTTGAGTTCCTTTTTATTTTAAGTTATTCGGCGGTAATATCGAATGCCTCGCCACTTTAGGATGTCAGATGTTGGTGTAGTATTATATCTTGAAAATTTTGTATTTCTGTAAATTGCATGAGAATGTTGTTTTTTAACAAGAGTAACTGGAGCCTGTTCTTGATTTGAACGTTTCCTCGTACCTCTCCTTGGCGTGTTTCTTGCCTTTCGGTACTTTTGGTCCTCGCTTTTATCTTTAGGTGTATTGTCAGATTCTCCTTTCTAAAAATGCTTACATGAGAGATCTCACAATCATATGCAGAATGTCTATCCCTTTCATATAATGCCCTCATATTTGATTTTAATGTAATTTGAGTGTGTTGAATTGCAGCTATTGCACTCAAAATGTTGACCTGACAACATCTTCAGAAAATCAAACAATAAAGTATGTTCAGTTAATTTATTCTTGTAGCAGTGTTTGTATCATGTTATTTGACAAACAAAGACTGATTATTTTGGCGTTTGCGCAACTAATATATATCCTCTGGAAAAGTATGTGCCGTAGCTTCTTATGTATGGAAAAATCCATTATAATTCATAAAAGTGTATGGTATATCTTCAATTATTTGTATTAAGTTTCAATCAATATGGTGTTTACCGAATTCAAAAACTCACATACAGATCCATACACATGAATCTAGTTACTGTCTAAAATAATAATACGTTGTCATGTGACTTGTTAGTGGTCACATTTAACTATACTTGCACCAAAATTAACTCTTTAGTTAATTTTGTAAAATATAAAGCCGTAGAAACATAACTGCACTTTATCCATATCGCCCAACTAGCACTAAAGTATGGTATAAACCCACCATGAATTATACAAAAAAGGATAGCAAGGAGAGTTTATAGTTAAAATGGCAACGTTATTTCGTAGTTGTTTGTAAAATAGATATCTATAAAAATAAAAATAACTAATGTTTCTAAATCTACAATCACTAAAGTAAATATAGCAGGGGAAAATTTTTGTCCAGTTTGTGTTATACGAAGCTACACAAACAAAAATGCCCTTAATCCTTATGGATTAGCTAGCAGTAATGTAAATTATGAACTCAACACGCCTTACGCATAAGCAAAAGAGTGCGTATGTTAGTATTGTTTATTCTTAAGTAATGCCTGGAACTATAAGAATAATCCCCATAATTCATTACGAAATAGCCCTTACTAGCTCAAATCCTCTTGACATGCATACTGAGTCATTGCCTCTCTTTATTCAAACACATCTCCATTAACAATTAGGCAATACAATAAAAAACTCTGTAACATCTAATATATATAGCTGATTGTAAGTGAGTAAGTAAGTAAGTAAGTAAGTGACTGACGCTAAT
>KZ869382.1:41357-56387 GCA_003456935.1 Machilis hrabei | reverse complement strand
AACATGCATTTAAGCCATATTTGATACACTGTTCATTTTTTTAAAAATAAAGGATTAAAATTTAAGTTAAATTAACAAAGCAGAGCTGATTGAAGAGAGTCCATTTAGTATCTGGAACTTTCTAACTAACATAGTATGGGGAGGTAAAGTTGCCTTTATATTCTTTTGTCAGCCCCACACAGCATTTTCTTAAGCGTAGCGATATGATGCAAAGCGTGAATCAGTATTCGGAAGCAGCCGAGGAGGTCTCACGAAGTCAACAATGTAGGCCGATGACGACAATACGAGTGACTTTAAAGTTGTGTGAAAAAGTAGAGTTCTGTTGTAGTAGTCAAGCTTGATAGACGTTCCGCTTTCGTAACCTTCCATTTTGAATGGAATAGCCGATTTAGGTCCCAGTTGACCATTTACAAGTTAATAAAAGCCTTGACTTCGTACTAAATTAGACTCAAGTGAAATTTAATGGCAGTCTTTTATGTAGCAGACGACAGCAGCCGTCACCTGTAAGATTGAACCATTTATTCCATCTTGAACGGATTTAAATTCCATTCATGGTAATGTCGGACCTTGGTTAATACAAATGTACTTTGAATGGTTAAGGGGTTTTATAGGGATTTGAAACAGTGTTGTAAATATATGGGTGGGTTTGTTGTAAATGTTAGAATAAAAGCACAGTTTTCCCTTTATATTATTTCTGGCTTCGTTGTTAGGGTTTTGTGTCAAATCGCCATGGGTCGTGCTATTGTATTAAAAGATTATATTGTTAGAACATTAGTACTGAGATCTAGCAATTAAGCCATATTGGTTATATTAATTTCTTTGTACTGGTAGTTCTGAGAGCATGCATTAGAGTTTTCTAGTATGTAGTACACAGTAAAAAGTTGAGCTGGAAAGCAGCTTCGAGTCAGATCAGTCATAAATTTAGGAACTTGTCACCGTGCATTGAAGGCAGAGTATTTGAGAAGTAAGCCAGGCCTGATTAAATTCAACAATGCCTGCCTGGGAATCAGCTCAAAGGTTTTGCTGAGTTTCAGCAAAGGCAGTCAGAAATTCAGCAATGGTTAGTTGGAAACCAAAAGGGTCCACATTCAACCCCATCTCGGTATATAGGTTATCTGTATAGTGATGACTGTGATGTGCAGAACAGTTATGGACCTATTTCATATTTTGTTTTATTCAAATGACACGAAACATACCTGATGCTATGTGGACCCGTCTTCTTAATTATAGCCCGTGCGTTGTGCACAGTAAAACCACGTCATCATCGTCATAATTATTTTCTCGGATGCTTATCACTACTTCAATGGCTACGTACCGTAAAACATGTTTTGGTAAATGTATNCGGCACTATTGCTCAAGTGTCTTGCCAGCAGCGACATCAGGTCTAAACTTCATGATGTTACATGTAAAGTTAGGTGATACTGCTGAACTTCAGCCAGGGAGCCCATAATTTAAGATGGCACCACTCAGATCTAGCAAGGGCCACAATGTATTTTCACATCCAGTGTTAAAATACCTACTTAATTTCAGAGGTAAAATTTGAGGGATATATATTGTGAAAACATTAACTATCTTAATTTCAATGCTTGTCTATTTTTATTTTCATGCAGCTCTTAAAGTATGATTCTATTTTTAGATTGTACTGTCAGTAGGAGGAATTCCTGACACTGCACGAATCCTCGTTAGATATTTCAGAAATGGTTTCACATTAGACGGTTAAGATGGGCAGTTTTATTACAGCACACATATGCTATAACAGATAACACAAACTTATGGTTTAAAATAGTTATGGTTAGTAAATGTATTTTGTATGGGGAAAAAGTACATTAAGATCATTTCAAGCTGAGTGTGATGAACAAGTTAGTTTCATTTGTTGCTTCTCAGTTATTTAAGGGATATAAGGGAAAGTGATAGCATAATCTCAAAATGAAAGATAATAATGATGGTATTGGTAAAGGCAGTTGGTGCTGTGATGTAATAGTGTAAATATGAGACGATCAGTAATCAAATTTATTGTCGTGTATAATAAACCCAGCTTTCAGAATATAGGCAGAGAAATCCTGAACGTGTTCTGCGGCATTTTTTGTTGAATTTTGTTTATATCTTTTTTACCCCCAATGAAACTTTCTGCCAAATTTATCACTTGGATAATAACACACCTCTCTGTGTGTGGGATCTGTTTGGTTTTGTCATAATAAAAAAGTTATGGATCTAATAAAACATTTTAAGCAAATTGTTTTAAAATTATCCTTCTTGCCACATGTTCAGTTTTGACTTGTATTTGTTATGTTTTATTAAGTTTTTAAATGGTCCATGAAGCTAGTTCTGGTTTGACTTNCTTAATAATTTGCCAGAGTCTACATGCAAGTGCCTCAGAAAGGGTAAAAGAAGAAACTTGTTTGACTGATTTAAAAATAAAATAGTTGTAACAGCTCATAGCTTATGGTTTTGTCACCCTTTCCCTAAAAGTTGTTATTGTCCACCCTCAGATATTCAGTTTTGTGCTGCATTTTTTTCCAGCAGATCGTCTCAAGTTGTGAAAATTATTAAAACAAAACAGATGTCTTAAGTGTTGTAAATTACAGCAGTTCTAACCCAACAACAGATTAATGAGCAGACTGCAACCCAAGCAGGAATTGCCACAACAGCATGCTTAAAAAGTTAATCTACTAATAAATATCGTATAACTTAGCATTGGATTCTTTTCAGTTCATTTTAAGCTAGTCAACGTAATACAGGTGACTGTCCTTTAGGCATATTAATTCACTATTTATTAGTTTTTAATTTATACAATCAGTTTGCTATATGCCATTTAAATATAGAGTAGTAGCACAGGTGTTGNAGGAGGTGAAAAAGATGAATTCTTTATTTCAGAGCCAGCTAACTTTTCAGTGAAACACAAGAAAACATACAAATCAGTTTGAAATAACTAATTTGTTCTTTTAATTAAACAATATTACTGGTTCTGATTCATCTGCCATTTAGATGTAGAAAGCTTCACTTTTTACATTGCTTATAAATTAGGCAAGTGACTGGAATTTTTCGGTTGTGTCATAATTCAGTATTGGAAAAGTTGGATCTCTGAAAAAAATAAATAAATATGAACTTCATACAAATAATCAGTATTTGGAATTTTCCTGTTGATAGTAGTCAGTGTTAGTAGGTGATTTGCATATTCATTCATTTTCATTAATTGCACTGACATGTTGTTATTTTCAGTTTGTTTTGCAAGACCATAACTATGGTGCACCCCCTCCTCCAACTCCACCCCAGTCCCCTCCAAGAAATCAAGTACCATTTGCACCTTTGTGTGCATCTCCCGTGCCACCTCATGATGACGATTCTCAGGCGTCGGCTATTAGCAGTAATCGAGGTGAAGCTGAACCTGAGGGTGAAGAAACAGAAACAGCTCCTGAAGGAGAAGGTGATGAAGATGCAGTTACAAGATGTATCTGGTAAGAAAACCATTTCTAATTCACTTATTTGGCTAAAGTAAATGACAAGTTAAAATAAAAAAATGTTATATGTTTAAACTGGCTCCTTCAGTGTTAAATAGGATTGCTTTGTATTCCCGCCAANGGCAAAATCTCGGCTCTTGTATTTTATACAGAATGAAATAGNAGCTGACAGTGGAATTTTATGAAGTTCAGCACGCCGTGATGTGTTGTTGGGACAGAGAGTGTTAATGCTGAATTCAGAAAACATGTTCAATATTATGTGTAGACAAAGTATGAACTCTGTGCATTTCAGTGAGAAGGGAGTTAAAAAATCATAGCACAGTTTTCTCTATATTTGCTTCTTTTAACTAAGTTGACACAAACTAAAATTTATCTTGGGGCTGAATTAAATTATGTTCCTCGATGCTCATAACAGATTTTGTAACAAGTGTTCCTCTGATCACAGAAAACCGTTTCATAACGAAACAAATGTTGTCGGAATATCATAAAAATGAGGGTACCGGTACATTTAATCATTTTTATCATTGTAATATGGGAACAGACTTACTATTAGAAAAATAACTTCGTTTGCCCGAAAGAATTACAAAGGCCCAGTTATTTTTTGTGCATGATTCTGCTGGCCAATGAACAAATATCAGACTTGCAGAACAGCAGGAAAGCTTCGGAGGTTGTTGCATAAATTAAATAGTAATGTTAGTTAATAACTTTAATCCGAAATATCTGTCACATCATGGAAGAAGACTGCAGAAATATTTATTCGAAAGTTAATGAATATGTGTAGTTTCATCTCCTATCGCTTTTATTGTAACTAGTTGAGAAAAACAGTAAAAAAGTTCAATAAATCTATTGTTCCTATGTTTTCTCTTTTTAGTGACTTCGAACACGATGATGGATACATGATATGCTGTGATAAATGCTCGTAAGTACTTGTTTTTGCATTCCACATTTTTTTTATTGTGATTAGTCTGTTAACACTATATATTCTTTCTTGTGTGTGTAGCGTGTGGCAGCATGTAGACTGCATGGGGATTGATCGTTCTAACATCCCAGATGAATATTGGTGTGAAAGGTGTCGTCCTAGGAGGGTGGACAAACAGCGAGCGAGGACGTTACAGTTGCGTAAACGAGAGGAGCTGAACACCGACTCGAGCTCGAGTGGTGATGGTCCAGAAGACACGGCAAAGAAGAAGCCGAACAACATCGTGTCGAGTATTTATCAGAACTCTACGAGAAAGCCAACCGTGTTAAAGAGAGTGAGGAGACAACGGAGGGATTCCTCTCGTAACAGTCAATCTTCGTCTGTTGGCACTTCTGAGAAAAAATCTGCCTGTGTACCAGCAACACGAAAACGCCGTGATAGTAGCAAATCTGAACCGAAGAAAATCCCAGTGAAGAGAAAAGTAAGTTTTCGATAGATAAAGTGCATACCAGTAATGTAGTGTGCAAGCTTGTTGCTGTTAGTTGTAGCATTGTTTTCAAGATGTGTGCAAGTAATGTTCACTTGATCGTCTTTTCACCAGCTGCACATGGTGTACGATGTGAAAAGGGAAATGTAGATGATTGGCCACATTTCTTGCTTTATTTATANGGCACAACTGCTATGGTACTGTTTTGTTGTAGCAAGAGCAGTTTTGTGCCAGTATTTTTGGCTTTGTATACAGGGTATGTGTAAAATTTTGTTCTCTTGTGCACAATGTATAGACTGATGTTGGAATTTACCAATCAACAGAATTCATGCATTTAGTAAGGTATGGGTACATTATATTAAAAAAAATGATCTTGACGGTTATGTAAGAACAAGATTTTACCTCCAATTTACCCTGAATAAAAATCAAATCATTTTAATTCTTGTTCAGACTAGTCATGTTTTGTGTCTGGTCATCCTCTTATCAGAAAGTGACCTATTGTTTTTTGTTGCTTGTTTCGGCTTTCTTTTGTGGCAGAAATAATTATGGTATCAAAGTGATAGTTATAATTGACACAAATCGACAACAACTTGCTTACATTTATTATGAATGCTAGATCAGTCGTCACTGATGTGTGAGATTACATTCTGTATTTATTTCACGATTCTCACCCTTGTTGAAGAATTAAGTAAAGTTCACGGAAAAAAGGGTTTAAGTATAACTCTGGATTGCACAACGTTTTGAATCCTTTAATGTGATTCTTTTTCACGGTGAAACTATACAAATAAAGATAAAATACATTAAGAATTTTTTTTTTTTCAAAATTCTTAATTTATTTTTATAGTTTCACTGTTAAGAAGAATCACATTAAAGGATTCAAAAGGTTGTGTAATCCAGAGTTATACTTGAACCCTTTTTTCCGTGAAATTTACTTAATTAAACATTCTGTATTTGGTGCCTTTGTAGCTCTGTGTGATTAATCTTGCTTTCATAGTAGATGATGTTTGGCCATTGTATACATTATAAGGCTCCCTCTGGTTCAGAAGATTTTATTTATGTGTTGTATACAGGCTTGGTAAGAGGTAAGCATGTCTTTGTCTGCANGAACATACTGCTGAGCTATGGATCTGACTTCATGGTTGCCAAAGTAGAAAACGCCTTCACTTGCTCAGTAGAACATTGTTAAAGGAGCAGTTTGACCCCCCTCCCCCCCATCTTTATTTTATAATTTATTTGGATAGAGCTCGTAATTGTATGAATATTGGAGGGTTTTTCACATCAAGCGAGTGAGTGGTTCCCTTGAAATAAGCAAATAACGATTTTGTGTTGACGTCATACAAGCCAATGACTGTGCTTCCACTGTACTACATTACGTTGCCCATTCTTTCTCTGCTGCCCTACTTCCATTTATGGTTAAGATGCACCATGCATTATTGTGTAAATTATTTACGTTAATGTACTGGGAAAATAAGACAAATAATTTAGCTCACAGATGAAAACTAAACAAGGCGTGATTGTCAATACACGTGCGCATAACAATTAGCAGTAATAACCTTATTTTCTATATTGAAAAATAAATAAACAAGATCATTTACCTTATTCCAGCATTGTATTGGTGCGATATTTCACCCAGGCATCCTCTGGGCGAAATATTGCACCAATACAATGCTGGAATAAGGTAAATGATCTTTTTTATTAATTTCAATATAGAAAATAACTTCCTATTCCTGTTTCTGGCAAAATCTTAACTTTATTTTCTTTTGAAAAAAATGGCATATTGTTAAGAGCAAACAAATCAAAAGTTTTGCATCAATTTAAAAATCACATTATTAAAAAATAAAAAAAAAAACATGACTTGCATCGAAAATAAGAAAATGTGCTCGCAGGCCATCTGAGCTTTGAAGCCTACGTAGAGTTCCGATGGCCTTGGAAATTGCTCACAACACAAGAAATTGGTTTGGATCATATCTCTTTGACAGTTTCTTAAAGTAGGATTGTAATGGATACTATATTTTTTTGCCAGTTCTTAAAGAGGGAGCAAATCTTTATTAGTCGTCTCGCTACCAATTTCGTACTGTATTCCTTTTTCATCACTTCACTGTTCTCCTATTAAACGTCTGGTTCTGTAGTGCGGTAAGTGGCAGCGCACGATGTTTCTAAAATTCTAATAGTTCATTAACAATTTTTCCGAACTATTTTCACTTTCCAATTTTTAAAGCGAGAAGGAGATTTATCCCTATCTGGAAACCCATGGAAAAAGTATGTCTTCTCATTACATCCAAAAACACAGCACTGCAGCATCTTTTTACCTTTTATAGAGTTGATTACATCACAAACACAAGTTTAATTTGTAAATTAAAACTGCACAAGCCACGAGTTGAACAAGGAGCAAGCTATTGCGTGTTGTTTGATGGCACATCCGCTGCCGACTGGCTGTGTGACATCAGCGCTCAACAAATACTTCTAACTCGAGAGTGGGGCGGCGAATCAAAGTNCGACAAATGCCAATCTTCCCCTCTAATCGGGCCTGTTTGATTAAAAATAGTTTGCTTTTAGAGTTTGACTCTTAACTGCTCCTTTAATACTACATTAAATAACTGAAATTTTCAGTTCCAATTATAAACAATGTTTTTGCATAGAACCGAGTACTGTACATCGCCATACTTTTAGCATTTTGGAGCTGTGTTGCATTTACTCTTTAACTTTTTATGAAGTGTCAATTGAAGGTTTGGTCTCAGTCTATTGGTATAGAGTTTACACCATCACATATATGTGATGGTGTAAACTGACATTGTTTTCTCTAATGTGCTGTTTTATCAAGTGATACGTGTACTTCTTACCACACTTCCNTGGAGGTAATAAATTAATATCCATTCTGATGCACTTCTGCATAGAAATGAGTTTTGCCTTGATTCATTATATTTGGTATTATCATCAGTATTTATAGTGGATGTGTTANTTACATGTTTACAGTTAACATTTAAATTATGAAATGGTTAACATGTGATTCGAAAATGATTATTCTAATAGATGAACATTACTAATATAGTTGGGTCATAAAGTGGCGATGTGATACAATATTTAGTTGATTTTTCTTTATCCTAGTTAGTAGCTTGTATATATTTTGCTTTCGAACAAGACAAAACAATTTTGCAATAAAATCCCATTGTCTTTCAGAGTCGCAGCAGTCGTGGTTCTGGTCCAGATGTCGACGAGGAGACTCAGGACTCGTGGGATCATGCTAATGGACGANTGAGACAGTGGATTGATCGATATGAAGAAGCTGTAACTAATCACTACTCACCTGAACTTAGAGCTAGAGTTTCTAATATTCGTCTGAATGGGTCTCACTCAGATTTTAAACCACCTCATCTGGCACATCCTCGATGCAGGATGACATTGGCCGAGTTAGGAACAAAGGTATAGTCAAGAAGGAATTGTATTAGATTACTATGAGGGAAGCAAATTCNGATTTGGAGATATTCAGTGAGAGATTGAGGGGTCTTATACTGATATTGTGTCTTTGCTCCTGTCATCTTGCAAAAAGCTGGTATACAGTTTTACAGTATTGTTTTGAATATAAACAATTGGGGAAGGTTACACATATAACTTAAAACCTTAATATATAAGTTAATAAATGAAATGCTGCATTATATAATTTAAAGCCGTTCTGGTACAACTGAAATAAAATTACAGTAAATAAGACTATTTTACACAGTAAAATTAAACTATAATAAATATACGAGTTTCTATACTAGAAGAAAAGCCATAAAATAGGTCACTAAATTGTTTAATTAAAATGAATTAGGATTAACAAATGCCAAACTTACTGCTTACTAATTTATTAGTTGTCAATTTTATTATTATTTTTTTAAGCATTTTGTATCATTGTTGTTTTCACAAGCTCGTCAATCCATTTCAGATTCTTGTATCCACGGCTGCACTTCAGCCAAACCAGGTTGTGATAGAAGTGCGTGGCAAGTTTATGCTGGCCTCCCAGTACAGACAACAGAATCCTGTCGTGTGTAAGCGTTACCAGCCTTACGTCTTTTATCACCAAATTCCAAAAGATGGCCCCGAGATCTGTGTCGATACGAGGACGTATGGAAACGATGCCAGATTTGTTAGGCGATCATGTAAACCAAATGCCCAGGTGAGGTTTTAAACGTTACTTCTTACAGATCATTCGATACTGCTTTATTTGTAACAACCAACTCCCATTCAGGATCCATGAACTATTAAATAAAAACTTGAGAATTTGCTGTGTAGGAAGAAGTAGGTACAGTTTTGCAAATACCATACTTACGAAATTGAAGTAACTCCAGATATTTTAAGCATTGCTACGTGGTTGGTTTAGTGGTCAGCATATTTGTTTGTGTTTCAAGAGTTGGCATTTTTTATGTGAATGCTTTTTGCAATCTTTTACAGGGTTCACAATAAGTACCCATTTCAACTAAGCCTATTTGTTACTTTTTTTTAGTGTGGTTACTAAATTTTTATTTTCCTTGACTTGAGCATTTTCTGTTTGTTTCAACTTTTTCAAAATCATTTTTAACATCGAATTTAATTACTTCTTCAATTAATGAAGTTAAAAATTTTAATTTCCATTACAGAATGGGCAAAAGGTTGGACCAAAAATAAGTTATTTTTAATATATTTAACTTGTTTATAACTGTGAACAGATTATAATAATAAATTGCTGAACGTCCCTAATGAGCTAAAATATATTTAGAAATGATTGGAAATGAAATGTACATTTTGTGTATTCAGTAATCGTTGAGCGAGTTGCTAAATTGTAAGGTATCTTCTTCCCTTTGACAACACACTTTATTTTGTCAAAGGAAAAGGACTTTTTATTATATTTTCTTTTGGGGGCATCAGCTATTCCTCCTTGTGGTGGTCTAGTCAAGTTCAAAAGATAAATATTTGCAGTCATTGCCAGGCAAGATTTGTTAGTAGCATAAAAATTGAATTCATAGTTCTGTTTGATTGAAATGGGACTTGTTTTGATCTATTTAAATAATCAGATTGATCAAGATACAAAATATATATTGTGTGCCCTTTAAGTGTCAACCAACACCTCATTATATTTGTATTAATTAGAGGAATGCAGCAAATTATAACATATATTTAAGGATAGGGTGCAAGTTTAGGGAGAGGGTGAGAATGCTTTCGTTATTCCAAATATTTTGCTAGAACAATTTCTTGTCTTTAGTTACAGTTCAAAATAACCTTGGCATTGAAGTAGAACACTGAAATTCAAGTAACTCAGTTCAGTTACTCTTGTTATCACAGCAGCTGCATTTTAGTTTTTGCTCATCATTTTGTTCATCAGATTAACAAATGCAGGGGTTGCCACACTCAATTTAACAAATACGCACTGGGAATTAGTTTATGCTTCCGACGCGTAAATGTTCTCTAATTTTTTTTTTTTTTTATGATGAGCAATTCACGAAAGGGTATTCTGTAATGCAAATGTGCCGTGGGCGCCAAAAGTAAACTTAGAACTAGGAAGAAAGCAAGTGTTTATGAGCCTTTGTTTGACTATGGTCACCAGTTTCCCGATTTCAAAACAGTGGCAGAAATTTTGGTGGTGATACCTGTTAGTAGCATTGACTATGAGAGAGGTTTCTCCTGTCAAAACAGACTGAAAACCAAATTCAGAAGCAAACTTTTGCCTGAAAACCTGGCTCGGTTAATTCCTTATGCGGACCAAGTCTTTCAAAATTTCATGTAGAAGATACTGTTGAAAATATGAAAAAGAGAAGAAAATGACTGACTTTGTTATTTGTTTTTTTCCAAATAAAGCAAAATTCTGAGACACTTAATGGTAGGTGAAAATCAGTGGCAAATGTCATAGTCTGTTATCATTGTAAAGTAGAGGTGTTCATCCACACGGAGAGCAAATTTAACTGATGAACTCCTGTTTTACACCAGTTTTTGCTGATCATTACTGGTATTTTTAAACACACCACCTTAAATTAGGTTGTGGAAAAATAGTGTTACACATATGGTAGGTAAATTTTTCACATTAAAAAAAATGGTATATGCATGGGACACATGAATATTTTAGAGGACACATTTTTTACAGTGTAATGCATCCCTGGGACACATTCAAATATATTGTAATGCAACCCTTGTGTCTGAGGACAAAAATGAAGCTTTACTGTAGGCCCAAAAGGTTAAATATCTTTGTACAGTATCAAGTTAAAGTTAATGAGAATGTTTGTACTAGAATAGCTAGATGAGCTGTAAGTACGAAGTCTTAAGAGATCCAAGGTCATGTTGACAGCTATTTAGACACTGGTAGGCTTAATGATCTGTACATCAGTGGCGACACCTGAATAGAAAAGTCGATCCAACGAGTGTGCACATGAAGCACTCNACATAAAAGGCATCTTCCAGGAGGGATGATAAAGGTAGGGCTCCATCGTGAAGTAGTGTTGCGATACAGATCAGTCGTACTGTTATTTGAGGCCAGAATTTGTCTGTCTAAGTGATCGATAAGGCTTGGAAATAGTTAACTATGGTGGGAATGAGTCAATACTTACAATTGTATGCATGAGAACAAACATAATTTACAGCTAAAAATGGTGTTGTGCTTCAGTAAGATGGTTAAATATTAAATGAATGATATGTATTAATTTTTTTTTATTTGACAGATTAAGCACTGCATAGAAAAAGGATTGCTGCATATGTACATTGTTGTTGTCACAGCTGTAGAGAAGAACAAAGAAATTACAGTTTCACATGATCCACATGAAGTAAGAATGCCAGGCCTGTGTAATTGTGATTTAAAAGACTGCACTCTTCACAAAAGTATAACACCGCCCGAACCAGAGTGAGTGGCTGCATTATTTTATGTATACAGTTGTGTTGAGAACTAGGTTTAATCACTTCTCCGCTGTGTTTTGCAAATGTATAGTTGTCATCCTCTACTTGAAACTTAACTGTCAACAGCATTTTTTGTTGTTATAATTTGTCATTGCTTTTACTAAATCAGTACTCTGACATGCTAATTTTTCTCATATCTGAATAAATAAATTGTCTTAGAATTTCACTAGCTTTTTTAATTTTTTCTCACTAAGTCCAAGTTGAATGTATACATATAAAATAATATCTTTCTGTAATTGTTTGATTTCTTAACAAGTTTGATTGCCCAAATGCAATGTTTTCATTTTTAAAAACTGTTACTTTTTGTATTTGTTTTCAACAAGTTTTATTGTCCAAATGAAATAAATGTTCACATATCAAAGCGTTAAGAAGGATACCTTACCCTCACATACCTTAAGAATGACTATATTTGGTTTGGGAACTGAACTTTNCAGAATAACTGTGCAATATGATTGGAGCTGCAGAAAGGACAGTCCTTATTCTAATGGGATCAAGTTTGTATAGGTGAAAACAAAATGAAGTGCATGTTTATAGTTTGGAAATTTATCTTGCAAAAGTCGTAAGCAAATATTAGTGTTATGCGAGGGCAATTTTTCTTTACGTACGTAGTTTTAAAATGGGATACTTNTTTTAAAACATATACATGCTAGCATAGCAGTAGAAAATAAGAATATGATCAGGTGTTGGGAGTAGTTGTAATATATTTCAGAAAGTAATGCTTACATATGTTCTGTATTGAATTTCTTTTAGAAGAGAGAGACGAAGAAGGAGCAGGCGGACCATGTCTTCTGATGACTTTGATCCAGTGATATCTACCCATTTATCAAACTCCTCATCTAGGAAGGCTCCCAAATCTCCTGCCAAATCCCCAGTATTACCACCTCCTCCTCCTCCACCACCACCTCCTCCTCCCCCGCCACCACCGCCAACACCACCTCCGCCACCTCCACCACCAGTGACAGTTGCAGAAGATTCACAGGAAGCCACTTTGAAAAGTGAAGCAGAGTGTGATCAGGCAGAGAAGAAAAAACTGGTATGTGTGTGTACTGTGTGTATTAATAGCTATAAAGAAGCCACTTGTACTAAAATTTATAAAATTTTTATTTTAGTCGAGAGAGGAGCGCAAAATAGAAGCTATTGTTAAAGCCATTGAACGCATGGAAAGGGCAGAACAGCGACGACAGGAAGTGCTTGCTAGACAACAACAGAAGAAAGGTCATGATGATGATGAAAGGATAGAACCTTTACCTGTAGAAGAAGTGGCCCCTAAACCNGCACTGGATAAAATGAAAAGAAAAGGGTATCTATCCGTTTTCCTCTTTTGCTTCTATTGTTGTTATGTCTTTTGAAAATAGTAATCAGCCTGGTTGATTTAAATTTGGTCTGTAGTGTCAGGTATTGGCATTTCTGCAGACTTGAAAATGGATAAAGGTCTAGCAGTTTCAGTGGTTAGAATAGGGAAATGTCACAAAGTTGTATTTACATTCACGTGGAATTGATTAAAGTTTAGAGGAGATTCATTTTTTTTTTTTTTTAGAAAATAAAAAGGTTACTCTAGCAATTACACTTGGAAGTGTGTTCAGTCGATTGAAATGTAATTGAGACCACATTTATTAATTATTAATCAGTAAGACGCTCACATGTTTGCTCTTGAAAGCACATCAAAATTCAGGTAGAGGTCAATCTTGAAGAATTATGTTTTAGCACTGGAGAAATCGAGAAGTTGTAAAAGAATATTACGCTGATCACCATAGTGTAAAGCTGATGATGATGTAATAATTAGCAAGTGACTTTTTGTGTTCCCTCNTTTAGGAAAAAAGGTCGTAGTCGAACTGCTACTCCTCAGCGCCGGCACTCGAGAGTTAACTCTGGAGATTCGGATGCTACTTCCCCTGACGAGGGGTCTCTGGCACCAGGAGGCGATGGTGGGTCATCTTCTGTAACCTTCACCCACACACTTTCACCAGTTCGAGGAGAGAGGTCGAGTCCTCCGATGGCAACGTCTCCAGGATTCAAATTCCCAAAGACTAAGAAGGTAATGATTTTTATTGCATGTGAACAGTAGTTGAATGTAATATGTATTGGGTTCAGTAGACTTGTCTCTCTTATTCTTGTTTTACTATAAGAGTCTCTGAGGAAATGTTTCATGGCTTAAAATGGTGAAATCTGTTTTGGTTCTGATATTGTTTTGTTTTAAATCAACTCTGCCTCTACTAGTTTGACATTTCCTTTCAAGTAATTGTTAATGGAGTGGGAGGGTTAAAGACTGTGGATGAAAAGTTAAAATTTAAATAACGGCTAAGCATAAACCTTTCAGGGAGAATTTAATGCTTTCCTTAAACATTAAAAAATGTTAATAACAGAGCACATACCTTTATTAAAATGATAAAAAAGACAATTTACCTTGTTCTTTCTACAAGGAATAAGGTAAATTGTCTTTTTTATCATTTTAATAGTGGAAGCCTGTACCAGTTTCCTACATAATTTAAAGAACACGTACTTTTTTCCTGTTTATGCAGGCTCATAAAATTAGTATAAAATATCTGCACTGACGTATCGACATCCAAGATTTTCAGTAGGATCTTATCATTCATATCTGTGTTTTTTTAGCATATTATGTCTTAAAATCAGCTCCTCATTACCTTCTTTTTCTAACAGGCGTTGATGAACGAGTGGTTAAATGAAAGTGTCGAGCCCTTAGTAAGTCCTGGGGGTGCGAAACAAGAAGGAAGTCCTACAGAACAGTCTGAAACTCTTCCTTCGTGTTACGTGAGAGGCAGTCGCAGCCCAACAACGGGAATATCGGCAAGCCATCTTCGCCGTGCTTGTGCTGCAGGAAACCAGTGTCAGTCAAATTCAGTCTCTGGTTCAGCTAAGAAAAGGTGGTTACGACAGGCAATTAGCGAAGAAATTGACATTCCAGTAGGGAATGGAGCAGTTGCACATAGTCCAAATAGCAGAACTGGTATGTAGTAACTTTATCACATTTTTATCATCATACAGTAAAATCTCGTTACAACGTTCCTCGGTTTAACGTAGTTTTCAGGTTTAACATATTTTATTGAAATCCCCGGTATATCTCCTATTGTAATAATGTTAAAATGTTTTAATATAACGGATATCAGATTAACGTATTTATTTTCTCTCTCCAAAGGATATATTTGATTACGATTTTAACGTATAACCCATTTTCTTATCACATCTGATAAGAGAAAGTGAAATTCCAGGATTAAATGCAATTTTGGAATGCATGAATCATCCTGACGCAAATG
>KZ869381.1:1579-17167 GCA_003456935.1 Machilis hrabei | reverse complement strand
AAAAAAAAAAAATGTGCAATCCTTATCTCAGCTACCAGTTTAATAGTTCATATTGATAATTTTTCACTTCGTACACCACAAGACAGATTGTCATATAAATTCTGATCTCGACTTAAGCTATCAACACGAACCTGGTCCCTGAACTTTTATGCTCTTAACCATTAGCTATTCAAGCACAAGGATTTTATTACATTTCAGAGACAGTTCTGACAGTTTGAAGTCATTTTGGTTGACTATCTAAAAAATAAGCTAAGCCCCTCTTAACTTTTCCAAATACTTGGTATAGAGATTTGCTGCTAACATTTTTTTTTCTTATAACAAAGACGATAGACATTTAAGGATAAATTGTGCTTTATTCTTTGTGACGGGTGTTTAGAAGGATAGGAAACTCTTAATAGTTAAGCCTATATTGAAAGAGGGTTTAATAAGCATTGTGTGTTCAATGTCTGTCAAAGGGAAAAATAATATGGCAAATAGTTATTCGCTATCTTCTAACTCTAAATGGTGGCTGAAATTGTAGACATTGGGGTTTATTGAAAATGGAATTTCAAATTTTCTTCTCATTTTATCCTAGCTCATCATTGGTAGGCCTACTAGCAACTAAAATATTTGAGGAAAATAAAAAATGCAATTTTTTAAGGTTTTTTGCCAAAATTAAATTATACAGGGTGATTCAAAAGGTTACTCCAAACCATTAATGGCTAATAGGTGAGCCCATTCTGAGTCGAAATAATATAGGAACATGGGGTCTGTGCGGCACCGTTTCCGAGTTTAAAGCAGTTTAGTTAGCCAATGAGGCGAGAGCTCTCTTCCACGGAAGGCTTAATTTGTCCTGTGCTCGCGCCTCATTGGCTACACTAAACTGCTTTAAACTCGGAAACGGTGCCGCACAGACCCCATGTTCCTGTATTATTTCGACTCAGAATGGGCTCACCTATTAGCCATTAATATTTTGGAGTAACCTTTGAATCACCCTGTAAATGCAATCAAAGTACAGGATATTTTTATAGTTCAGATACAAAACATTTATTGGCTATGTATTACAATTTATCTCACACTTATATTGTGGTTTATTATTAACCACGCTATTTTTAGGTGGTTCAGTGGAGTTATGCTGTATTGATCATACGAAGTATAGGCTATAAGTGCTATGTTATTTTGGCAAAGATTCCTCTATCTACACAGTAAACAAAACACTATGTAGTAGACTGCTAGAAAGTTGTTTTTTTTCGGATGTCATAAGCCTGGATAAAGTGTCAAGGAAGATTTCCACAGTATTTATAATAATTACTGCAATTTACATTTTTTAATAATAACAAGGCCTTTATTTTCTACTGGCGTGAGATTAGGCTTCAAAGCCCATTTTTCACTCAATCCCAGTAATTATATTTGCTACAGAAAACATGTTGCAATGGCTGGTTACAGACTATTATAGAAACAAACACTTACCGTAACAAAGAGTAGAAAAGAAAAGTTGCCATTTTTAATTGCATGAAGGTACCGACAAATTGTTTTATCACGATTACCACTTTTAACTCTAACTAAAGGAAAGGCAATGGATCATTTAGAGTGTTCGGCCTAAAACTCGATTAACTTAGTTCCTCTTACCAGTGGGAGTTGTAGGCCTATGACTCTTCCAAATGATCTGTTCAAGTAAATAGCATAACATCTTTTATTTATCGGATAGGTGTCAATATAAATTAATTGCCAGCGTAATGTATATTAGGGTAACTTAACGAATTGTTTGTTTTCTCAAAAGTATATGGACAGGAATAAAGTTAATAAATGAAATTAGCTAAGCTAAACAATGAGCACTTAACATGCACAACTAATGACCTAAACACCCCCTACCTCCCATTTGATAACATCTGAATTATAATATAATAATTGCTTGTTGTAAAAGTCAATCTTGGTTCCACAAAAGGACTTGTGTTAAACCTAGTACCTTTGTGAAAACGAGTCTAGGTTAGATATGGCGAGGTTTACAGAATACGTTAACCCTAACAGAGGCCAACTAACGAAGATGTACATGATTTTAGAAATTGGGAACTTCCAAATTTTAGTACATTTATTTCCGTAAATGATGAATGCTGATGTCGATGATCGGTTTGTCTTTATTCTTAACTTTCCTTCTCGTCAGTTCTTTTTTTTTATCTTTTCAAAGAGAGGGTATTTAGAAGTAATAACCAAACAAAGGGTAAAGCAGTGAGAATCACTGACTAGTAAAGAAAATATTAACCCTTTCAGGCCCAGTGTCCATTGGAATGGACCTACATTTATAAGCTAGAGTTTACGCACAAAACTTTTATTTCAGCCTTTCAGCCACGTTGTCCATCTCAATAGACATCAAGTATTTGCTTCTGCAAGGTTGTGACAATCCATTGACATCCTTTGAGACCCAATGTCCACTGCAATGGACATACCTACTGTATTTTGAAAAGTAAAATTAAAAAAATTGTAAAATAATATATTTTGTGATTCATTTGTGCCCCTTAGTAATATTAAGTCAAAAAATATTTTTAGGGGTCGTCTAACTTAATTCGGGCCTGAAAAAGTTAATTGTGTGCGGAGCTGACCTTCTATGTTCATTTAATCTGGCACCTGCTTCACTTCATAATCACTTCCTCCGATGGAAACACACCACACCACACCCTCTTTCTTACAAAATTTAAGTTTCTATAAATGTAGGCGATTTTTGTAATCCGTTAACATTGTCTGTCTGCAAAAAAGTTGATATATGTATCCATTACCGTATTTTATACACATTGTCTAATGAAAGACATTCAGTATTTAGTAAGAAATCTGACCTCAACCGGGGTTCGAATCTACTTAAAATTCGAGCATCCATCATTTCCTTACACTTGTGCGTCTGAGAATAACAATATTAAAAATTCTTCATATTTTATTCGTGACTTTCAATTACGGTTCAGAAATGGTGTTTAGTAAGGTTACTCGTGAAAGAAAACAAACTTGATTTGCCATGACATTTTGGTTTGCTTTATTGAAAAGCTGTATCTAAATGATCCAGACAATGTTAAATAATGCAAATGAACCAAAAAAACAATTTAACATTGTTGTTGTAGTATCACGGAGTTTTTTCACTCTTAATTACATGATTTTTACATTGTTGTAAACACTTAATAAAGATTTCAATAAAAGAATTGGACAAATCGTGACAACATAAGTGATAAATTCACGTTTAGGATTACAGAAACAAGAACTGGATTACTGGATTAATAATTGTATTTTTTAATCATTTTAATTACAGCAGTGTGTATTTGTATTCTTTTCATGTTAAAAGTGTTATAATAATTATTAAAAACTTAATTTTAAATATACCATTATATATTTCGTAGTTCAGATGTTATATTAAAATGGGAGGTGGGAAGTGTTTGGGTCATGAGCTTTAGCTTAACTAATTTAATTTATTAACTTTATTCCTGTCCATAATTTTGAGCAAACACACAATTCGTTAAGTTACCCTAATATACATTACGCTGGCAATTAATCAATATTGACACCTATTCGACAGAAAAAATATGTTATGCTAACTACTTAATCAGATCATTTGGAAGAGTCATACAACGCCCACTGATAATAAAAAGACTAACAAAATCTTATTTTAAGATTCAAGCGTTCAAGCCATAAATAAATAACATTATCAGTAATTTATGTAGGCTTATATAAGCAGTATCAGTATCATTTCAAACTTCTAGCTACACAATCAGGCCTGCGCATTTCCAGTTGTTATAAATATTTGTTTACGTACAGTAATGTAATGCAAGGTTGTATAGGATTTCGATTGTCAGCAGCCGGTATGAAAATTCAAATCGGTTATATCAGGAAGCTTCCCCAAACATTAATAGCGCTTTCATATACATATGTAATTTGTGTAGACACAAAGAAACAATAAGAATAGAAACATATGTAATTTATGTATATACAAAGAAAATTATAGCTTTTGTAACTTCATCTTGATACTGTTCGTGTCCAGATAGTGCATACATTTTAATAACTTATTTTCGTGGTTTATTGGACTATAGGTATTCAGTTGAAGAAGAGAGCTTGAGTATGTAAACGTTCTTTACAAGTTGATTTTGTTTCATTTAATCGAGTCTAATAGTAAGTAGAATATGCCGAACTATGATCTACCATTACGCAAGCCTTTTCGTAAACTGCAGTGTCTAAATGAGAAAATAAACATTGGTTTAGATGTTACAGAAAATTTGAATTATGGGTTACCTACATTTTTCTTTATTATTTTTGTGTCCAAATCCAAAGTATAGTAAAAGCTTATGACCACAAAAATCATTTTTTTTACATGAACATAATGTTATCTTTAATTTGTCTTCAAGTAAAATATATTACCTATTTACATTTACTTTGGGTAAAAAATAAGTAAGTTTTATTGATTACTTACTTAACAGTAACATCTGAACGTATCGGTCATAAATTTTTCCTCATTTAGACGTTGAAATTATACATGGTTTTGGGTGTAGTCTGCAACTATTGTGATGCCTTTTTTAATGAATTTTAACAACTAGGTGTTTATATATTACATGCAAATTGTCATATTCAAAAGAGAACTAATAGTCTATAAATGGTGTAGCGGACAATAAAAATAGGGTAAAAATGAAACAATTTTAGGATATGTTTGATTTAACAAAATATTTAATTTAAAAAGCAAACGGGAAAATAGTATATTTGAATTAAAAATAATACATTTAGTTTTGTGAATTTATTATTTTGTTATGTAGATCAACTCACCTGAAGTGAAAAAGCACCGTGAGTACCAAAATTGAACATAGAACTAGCAAAAAGTGTTTAAGATCCTTTGTTTTGAAGGATTGTTGGGAAAACAATAGTTTGGAAACTCAAGGGAAACTGTAGTAGGGCGCTACGCTCTGTGAGGTTATTGGGTTCAAATCCAGCAAAATGAATAGATGTTTGAGGTTATCCACTCATGTTCTTTTGAGACGAAATTAATTGTCATCATCCTTACGTAAGACAAATTACAGTCTTGACAAAAATTCCAACTCTACAATTGCTGATGTTTAATTTGATATTAACATAATAAATGTATATAGAGTATATTATTTATAAATAAATATTACTCTAGGATTTGTAGTCAGTCTAGTCAGGAAATTATTTTTTTAAATGTTTTTTATTAATTCATTTATTAATCACAGCAGTTTAATTGGTGTGTACTGAATGGAAATTTAAGTCTAACCCAACTATACCTCACAGTCACAACAAAAAATACATCTCTTTGTAATCATTGGTTCATTCATATTTCATATGGACCCTAATAGGTCTTAAGTTTTAAGTGCTTATATAAGTTAAGTTGAACACTGTAAAAACTGTATGCACATTTGTGACTGTTACTAAAGTAGGCCTATTACTTAACGTACGTAAATGGCTAAGCTGAAATTTAATTTTGCAGAAGTAATTGACTATTCAGTTAAAGTTAAGCTTTAGTTTAATTTTAATCATGACTGTCCATATGTCTACAAAATAGTAGTAGGCCTATTTACCTTGATGTACATATGCCTATATTTTAGAAAGTGTTTATAACTTAAATGTCAATTAAAGTTTTAACTGAGTTAATACAAAAATACTTTAAATTTGTTCCATATTAAATGATTTTACATGGATCAGTTCAAATTTTAAATTACACCGAACAGTTTGAATTTGAAAGTGGTTCGTTCTTTAGTGAATGTTCTTGTAGTGCAATTGTAAGTTAACACAGTCTAGAGGTTTTCGATGACTTAGATTAATGTTATGAAGATGAAGATGTTTATTCTATCATTTGCAATCATCAAGAAAGACACCGCTGCTACCAGTAAAGTCCTTCTCTTTCAATAACTTTAATGAATATGTATGACGGATATTCACCTCAACGGAAAAGTCAGTGTGTCAGTTTCATAATTGGACTTTGAAACCATGTTATTTTATTTAAATAAAATTAACATTTGCTATTTCAGTTTTTATCATGGCATACTAAAAATGTAAATACTGTTTTCCCAACTTGTAATTAAAATTTCTTTTTTATGTTTCACTATTGTAAATAACTTAATTTTTATAATGATGAAAGTAACAATGAGTTGCTCAACAGGAGATAATTAATTTAGTTTTCATACATAACAATTCCTTATTTCGTTACATTTTCTACTCAAATGATACACCAATAATGAAATACAGAAATTTAATTACTGGTTTTGGATAACACAGGCCTATTGTGTTAAATACTATAAGGCGTGCTGAACGAATATCTTATTAATTGTATAAAACCGTAAATAGTAAATAACTTAGGTATATTTATATACACACACACACATATACAGGGTGTTCGGAAATTCCCCTTACAAAATGATATGGTATATTCCTTGATTGAAATGGAGTGGAAAAGTTATTTTCCAAAAAGTCCGCAGACCAATAGTTTTCGATTTATTAAAGGTTCAATCTGACCAATCACGGAGCGCGTAGCTGTTGAGGCGCCCGCTTCACGTAGTGGTACTGGTGGTTCCATGCGTGAAGCGGGCGCTTCGACTGCTACGCGTTCCGTGATTGGTCAGATTAAACCTTTAATAAATCGAAAACTATTGGTCTGCGGACTTTTTGGAAAATAACTTTTCCACTCCATTTCAATCAAGGAACATACCATATCATTTTGTAAGGGGAATTTCCGAACACCCTGTATATTACACGAAATTAATCTAACTTTGTGTAAGTTCATGCTTTAAAATACAATCAAAATGTTTCAGAAGCTACGCGTAGAATTCAGCAATTACTAATTAATTTGTATATTGCGAATGTATATTTTATTTTAAATAGGCCTACGCATGATTTTTTTATGCGTGTAGGTCTAAATATTGATTCCTTAGCATCCTATTACTTTTCAGTTAATACGTATTCAGCAAAGCTAATAGTGACAGTTTTAATATTAAAAATAAACAAATATATTGCCAAATATTCCAGGTTTAGTAAGACGCTGTTTACTACATTCTTGATCATATTAACAATAATAATAATCACTTCACAAGAACTTTATTAAAATTGTCAGTGTTTGTCTTTTTTATTCTCTTTTAAAGTTTGTATCCTTGTAAACAAACAGTGAAGATGGAACAGATAGGTTCCGAAACTGTTTGAATTCAACATATATTTAATAAAGTTCTTGTGAAGTGATTCTTAATATTATTCCAGCCTAAGGCCTATGCAATTATATAAAATAAGAACTACACGTAGTGTTTGTTTTTGGTGTACCATAAATTAATATTTACTTTGCAATTATGCACGATAGTTATACACCACCACATAATTTAGCAGATGTTTGCTCATAAGATTCATATACATGTAGAGACAGATTTTGAGCACAAATTAACCCTAGGGCTTAATAAACAACAAGAAAGTTTATATAGTTCCATTCTTGAAAGTTCTGTACTTTATTGCATTAGCGGTGTAGTTTTGCTTTTATAATACACTTATCACCTTATATAATACCTTTATTGTTAAATTGGATAGTTACACTGCTGCGTGGTATGATAATAAAAATATTATGATTAATTCAATTACTCATTTATGAACCTAAAATAAAAATACCGTACGGGGTGGCTATCCAGTTTGAAGCAGCATTCTATTCGGAATAATAGAACATTTAGTAGGATATTATCATTTCCAATTGTTAATTATAATCACCCAACTGTTCGGTTTAGTTCATTGGGCCTATGGCGAGTGATTTATCTGCAACTAACAAATACAATGTTACTCCAAACTTAACATAGCCTACTCCAAACTGAATATCCAACGTAGATAAATAATAATTTTAAACAATTTGTGATACAAAATAAATGTCTGAATTAAGTCAAACGCTGTATTTTGGTCAAATATGCGTTTTCCATTAATAATTGCCCTGTTTATGTGTTATCAGAAATTAAGTTAAATATACTATACATGATAGCGTCTCTATTTTAAAAGTTAATCACTATAAGCCTAACTACATTGTAAATATGATTTTTTTTAATTATCATAAAGTATGGATTTTACTGGGAATTATACCATTTTGAGTCTAGAAAATATATGTTAATTAATTATAGGCCTACACACAGTATAGCTGTTTTACGCAATTTTGTCAATTACTAGTACGCTGTTAACATACACTACATAATTATAGACTTACGGAGGTTAAAGACACCATGTTGTATTTTATTTTAAATACAAGCCACTTAAGCTTTTGTTTCAATAAAATGTTTGAAATAAACTTTTTAACCATCAAAAGCCACAATATATATTTGTGATAGTATGATAGACATTTATGTTATAGGTTTCTGTGTTGTACTGTCGTTTTCTTTTTGTGGCCTTAATATATAGGCCACTTTTTCAGCTCTTTATTTAATGTAGGTAATACTAACACTTTTAAAATACTATACGACAGTAGCCTATAGTAACTTAGAACCTGTTATTTTTGTTTAATGAATTCGAGCAAAACTTATTTAGATGTATTTATAATTCAACAAAGTATGTACTGTCATTGAAACCGTGCACTACGCTATTTAATCCTTACATAGTTTAATAAGATAGTATTTTAATACATAGTATGGGGTGCCTAGTTACCTAAATGTATTTTCATATTTTTTTCTAATCTACTATACTTAAAATGTAACAGAAGGTTGTTGTTGATGGGTAACAGGGGAGTAACAATGGACTGACCAGACAGTTTTAATGGGCCTACTATACATATTGCTTATTATTACAGAATAATTATATTGAACTTATCTAGTATTTCTTTGGAATACTCTTTGTATGCTAAACGTGTAATAAATAGGTCTAATTTAAATACCGTATTCTTTAATTAGTTAGTAGCCTAATAGCACAAAGCAGGTCACGAAACTCTAGTTTGTAAATTAATTCACAAAAAGTATTCTGTTGTTCAAGTATTATTTGGATTTTTACAAATGGAAAAGTACTAAATATTCAAGACCAAATGGTGTCTTTGTGTGTGTGTTGTTGTACTCTCTCTTGACGTGAAACACCTGTCCTTTTCATTAACAAACTTAATTAATAGTCCAATTAATTAACTCACCTGGTCTCCCTGGAATAGACGACGGAAAATGGCCCGAAGCTGTGGCGAATGGTGAAAAGTGGCCTAAGGCTGCAGCCCACGGTGAAGGCGGCACGCCCGTATAAGGACTTGCTAATGGGAATGGTGTGGGTCGCACAGGGACCCCTGGTGCTAATGTGGAAGGTCTCACCAGGGTCGGAGGGTGTAGGCTTAAGTTTGGGGAGGAAGAACTAGATGGGGGTGATGGCCTGACATCTTCACTTGCTAGATAGCCACCAGGTGACGTCAAAGGAAGGTCACTGTCTCTATTCCTTAAATACAATTTAGTCCTCAACAACTTAGGGTCGTGGTTATTGTTTATATGTCTGTTATCGTGGAACACCCCCAAATGATCATCGACATCTATATCGTTATCACCATCACTACTACTCCTGTCGAGGTCATCAACGTTCATGGTATCATCGTCATCATTTTCGACGGAACTCAGCCTCTCCCTGTCATCGTCGTCATTGTCATTGTGGCCAGGTTCAAATCGGTTGTTCGTTTCGTATTCTTCGCCTTCAGACGTCGTTCTCCTGGACTCATTGTCGTCTGTCTGCGACAGTCGGGGTGATATGCTGAAACGATCTTGCAATGACAGAAACTGGTAAGACGACGCCGTTGAACACGTTTGCCGGCGGGTTTCTTTGCTTGAATCGCGTGCTAATAAAGCCGCAACGCTGAAGGCAAAACCCGATACCTTCTTATTTTCAGTTACGGTGGATGTAGGCGAAGCATTGCAATCGCCTTTTCGTTCGGCAACTGTTTTGTTTTCAGTACCTTTTTTCTCTTCTTCCGTCTCTTCGTCATCTTCTTTTGTTTCTTCACACTCATTAACATTTTTTCCTGAGGCCATGTCCCGAAAGGTAGGCGACGATATATATTTGCCCTCTTTGTCTATTTTCTTTGCACTCGTGTCCAGTAATTCCCTCACAACATGCAATTCAGATTTCACTAATTTAGTAATGCCCCCCTGTAGCTCTGTATGGCCAATAGGCTGATGTACCGTCATTACGAAGCCGATCATTGAACGTAAACACTTGAAACCAAGCACGCTTTACACCTAAAAACCATTATACATGCCCAGGGCAAAGCTGGCAATTCACACTTTTGGGTGTATTCTCTTGTTTGAACTGTCACAGTACTTACAGTCACTTTCAATACACTACATGTCCAACGATCTTAATACACTAGATGAGACACTACATCGCCAACGCCGTGATACTAGTTTATGGTTACTGTCAGGTATTATTTTCAGCACACTGATCGCTCAACGAACACTTCGTAAGTCTGTTACAGACTAAAAAAAATACGTCATTAATTTTGGTCACATTCTCAAGAGCCAGCAAAAGAGTCTCGGCTACAGCTAGTTAGGCTTACGACTGGTTTGGCTGGGTTGGACAGAATCAGCAGTGAGAAGCGGGGAAGGCCAAAGGAGGGGGTAGGAGGAGTTTAGTTGTGTTAGGCAGAAAATGTGTTCGGAGGGAGAAGGGAGAGCACAAGAGAGAGAGAACGAGGAAAATGGGAGAAAGCAGATAGAAGACCCCCACCAGCTGAAAAGTGGGTGGAGCTAACGAAGAAGAGGCAAGCGTGCGCGACAAACTCTAACAGAAATAATGAGAGCCCGTCCGCCAATCAGCGACACACCATTTTGTGACGACACGACGTAATGAATGGTATAGTAGNCGAAGTACACGCTGACAGCAAACACTCGAGTTGGCTGCATCACACGGAGACAGATGTAGCGCGTTCACAACAGCCTTCAAATAAGCAGACTATAATTTCTGCATAATTTTCAATTGTATCGTAGGTCCGTATACATACTCATCACATCTCATAATTTATTGTCAGGGTATCATAGGACGGCATAATGAAGTATTAACTTAGGCCTATTTGTAATTTTATCAAAATGAAGTAGGCCTAAATAGAATATATAAAATAGCCTACTATAATTTACTAACAATCCATAAAATGGTTCAACTGTTAATAACGAAATCTGCTAACAATTATAGGCCTATGTTAGTTTGGCACTCATATTTCAATCTTTAGTTGCAATTAACACATAAAAATAACTTTCTTGCCTGGGATAGTAGGCCTATGGTAGGCATGTGCTTGGTATGAATTCTTACAAAACAACCTTGTAAGCGGAGTTACAGGGGAACTCAACCAAAATCCTAGTAAATATTTTACCCAGTTACTTTTAACATGTCCAGAGTTAAATGTGACTGTTGGGGTATTACACAGATACAGTGTTGTGGATTAGTTAAGAGTTGAGGGTCACATAAGCTGTGGGATCCAGTAAATGCTGTTTGCTTTTGGAATTGGATATAGTCCCTACTAGTAATTATTAATCATCCATTCCCCTATACACATCCATTTAATTTACTCACAAAACACTAAGATCCAAATACACAATAATAATCAAGTAAAATTACAAATATGTACAAATTCATGGTTAGACCTACTACTCGTAGCAGACGTAGGCCTACAACCACATTTTCAAATTCCTAATAATAATAGGCCTAATAGTGCAAACACGTTTGCAAGGTATTTTTAATCAGAAAGAGAAAGAATTGCAGTGACATACATAGACAAAGCTGAAATGGCTGTTCCCGTTGGTGAGCACTACCCCCATTAATATAGACTATAACGTGAACTATATTAACTATTTAAAATATGATACACATTAACACCAAAATGAATTAATTAATGAACTAATTAATGGAGCTGCCCGTTCTTCGCAAGGGTTGTTATAGCCTAATCATAATTAATAAAATTACACGTTTACCTAATTAGGCCTACTCCAAATGTTGAATTCGTACAATAAATGTATTTAACCGTAATGAAGTATACTGAAGCTGTAGCTGCCATAGTAACCGAATAGCTGGTTTTGCCGGCCAGAATAATGACTAGCATTGCCACAGCATGGAGTAGTAGGCCCTAACATACAATAATAGCTACAGTAGTTGTTCACTGACGCCATCTCCCATTTCTTAGAGTAGCTAAGCCATTAATAGGCTACACGTTTCAACTGGTCAAGTCTTAGCAGCGCTAATGGTGACAGCGACCCTTGCAAATTTCATTCGCAGAGAGTAGACGGCGTTACAGAGTTTTCCATGTCGTGTTCGGTAACAGATGAACTTAGATAGAGATTAAATATGCTGGACAAAGTATTCATACACGATCAAAATAAGTTAGTATAACGGAAACTGAATTTTTTTACATATTCATTATTTTACGATTACTTCACACTCTTTGCGTTGCGACCTTGATAATTTTCACGTATGTATTAATAATGCAGTATCGTGCTGTACTGTGAATTAACGACTGTATTAAAATGTAATTACTAACACCATGCAATTGTGTGAGTTCAGCGTTAAAGTGGTGTTAACGGTTGTCAAAATGTAGGCCTACCACGCCCTGCTCAATTTCATTCAGGTTTCGGTGGTGTGTGTACAGGCTGGTAAATTGCACTTCTGTCAGCAGCTTTGCATGAATCAGTTTCATTTTTCCGTGATTATGTAATAGGTCAGTCATTTTCAAAACAGTTAGTTGGGAATATAGTTTTAGGTCCTACGTGAATTGAGATTGCAAATTACTTGTACAATTTACGGAACTACTATCAGTGTTCTTGTAGCTGGTAAACACTGGTTCAAATTCGGATTGTTTTACGCGCTCAAATATTCGTGCATTCTTCTTTTGCTCATCATTAACCCCTTCCCTGACGTACACGTCCAATTCTGTTATCAATGCATCTGAATGTCTCTGNGACTCATCTTTTAGTTTGTGCAAGGACTTCCACGCGTTGTCGCTAGATGGCAGGAGCTGCTTATCCGTAAAGCACGTGCTAAGTGGTGTAAACATAGTGTTGTATTTGTAAAAATGCGCAGTTTTTTTTTACATTTTTCGAAAAAAAAAATGATCAGGCAATCAAAATGTAAGTGGCTTATGCGAGTGATTGTGGGAAGGTGGACTGAGTGGCCTTCAGCAGACGACTTTTAGGGGTGGTGAGAAAGGAAGATGAAGCAGTTGGAGGATTGCTTATGCTTGTGAAGCGGTCTGTGTTCCGTGTTTGTTGTTTATTCACAAATGCAGGGTAATCAGCTATATTTAATCAGCCGTTAGCTTATCAAGTGGTACTCAATGTGAGATTTAATAAATTATTTTAGTACCTACTTCATCGTGTAGCAAAAATCGTGATATTGTATTAACCGGGAAACATATAGGGCCTACCTGAAATTTGTTATTCGACTAAAAATAAAAATAAACGCGCACATAACTTATGTGGTTCGACGCATATTGACACAGTGGTTGTATACATTCTTTCAAATTATTTAGTTGGTCATGTATGAATTGTTTTATGTTTTTATAATTAATGTCTGATTGCTTCCCTAAATGCCACTGCTTATTACGTATGTGATAAAATATGTTTCAATTTTAATTACAAATTATATCACTCTAACCGGTGATCGAACCCAGGACATCTTACTAAGGCGTGACAAATTGTCAACATGGGCTGAATAATTGGTTCCAATTATCCTTGGTTCAATCTCCGGCGACAGTGATATAATTTCTCAGAAAAAATATAAAACNCTTTCATTTAAAGCATTGTCTGAAAACGATAATGCTGATATGTGGTGTTTTATGCTCAGTCACACCAGATGTGTTATTTCAGGACGATGAATCAGTTTAATAGAATCGATGGACACATTCACAGCTCACAAACTTGTGTGGGAATCTAACCCACGCCTTCTGGTGCGAGAGTCGGTTATCTAACCAGCTGCTCCAACACGGTCGTCAATGAGAACGAAATTTCAATTTAATACTTAGGCTATATGATGCTTTTGTTAATTCAAGTAATCATTAACACTAAAATAAATTACGTGGTTGAACCATTTCATTACGAAGGCTATGTTTATGCTTTTATTTAACTTCAAAGCTGCAGGAATATCATGTTCAGCTCCACAACTTCAATCCGCAATGAGCTCTGCCCAGCCCATTGCTCATGCCCAACCCAACCCAATTCTAAACCCGCAACATGGACTAATCTGACGGCCCAATCTGACAAGGCCCCATTAAATGAGCCCAGCTTCTTTGGGTCAAAGTGTATCTGAATTGGTCTGGCTATCCAATTTAGAGTATTGACTGTCACTTACAATCAAATACATTGGCCCAAATAAACCGATAAGTTTAAAAATTTAGGCTTTTCTGTTCTGGGTCTGTGCACGATAGAATGGGCCAGGCCGAGCTTTTTTGGGGGGCTGGTGTTACAGAATTCTAAACGACGGTTTTGGTATTGTGTTTGAATGTTCTGTAATATATAATTTCCAACGTAGTCATCAGCATCATAAGTCATGGTAATAGTTTAATTTTTTGACGTTTAAATTTTTTTACTCATTATTTCTTCGCGTAATTTAAATCGTTGTTGTGACTTTGATTACCTGTAACATTAATAACACACACATATGTAAGGAATGCCGTAAACGTAAGTTTACTCTGTGCACGTGCTAACTCTGAATCTTCACTCCGTAACTACATTGTTAAAAGTCGTAGAATAACATGTAATAACTACAGACAAACAAAAAAAAAACGCAATCCCTCAGTACATCACATTTTTGCTTTGTTTGAAACGATAATGTTTCCTTTGTGTTTGTTTAATATTTGCGATGCTATATACCGCAGGAAAGTTCTGTATAATAGCTCGGCTATGTCATAAATTACAAACATTTTTTAACATGATTTCTTTATTAAAAACGTAAACATGATTAAGTCTACCAGAGTTATTCAATTCATGTCTATTATCGTATTCTATGTTATCCATGTGTAACATAATAGTCTTATAAAATCCACATAAAAGAAAACCTCGTTTAGTCTACTTAAACATGTACCCATTTAGATTGTTTTAGCCTAAGAGGGAAATTGTGTTAGTAATTTCCTACAAAGTTATTTACGTACAAGTTCCACAGACTCGTTTTTAATCTNCTCTTGATACAAGGGTCTACTTTATTTTCAGCTCTAGAATTTTCCAATAAACAATGTAGGCCTATGTGATAAGTTGTTTATAACTTTTTGTCGTTATCTTTACGGTATGCTTAACATTTTTATTGAGCTATCCTCTTTTTTTTGCATAAGAGTAACAATTGAAAGAAAATAAGTACTGCAGCTATTAAACAACAGTATTACATTTATTTCAATTTGATCATCTGTATTTCCTGATCGATATTTACTTGTTAATCTCTCTCAACGTGATGAACAGATAAACTGTGTAACATACAATAACACGTAAAATAAATATTTTAAGACAAAACGCAACATGTTGTTGGTAGTGGTTTAATCGGGTAAGATGTATTAGAGATCCAAGATATCCACCTTACTGTGAACATTACGTGTTTAGGAAAGCATGCACGTGAGCGCGGAAACTAGAATATGAACGGTAGGTGTCACGCGCAGGTCGTGTGACGTCAGCGGAGGATACCGCGCTAGCCAGCCAA
>KZ869380.1:30597-49933 GCA_003456935.1 Machilis hrabei | reverse complement strand
AGTTGGTTGATTAATATAGTAGCTAGTTGGAAGTCATTTCACCTTATCAATCAACTTTTCTTAACCTACTTAGAGCAACTCGGGTTGCTTTATTCATTTTGGTAATGAGAAAGATATGTAAAAATAAAGGTTATAGTACATGTAGAAACTTAGACTGAAAAACTAACCGAAACAATACTTTGTTGTTAAATATTAACAAAACTTACATAAGCACAGCTTCTTTTGGTTTACCAGCCTTTACAAATTCCTGTTCAGCCTCCTGGAACTTGCCATCATCTTCCAGAGCCATGGCATACTTGTAGTGAATGTCTGTCAGCTTTTGTTTCATGCCAGTCCGTGCAAGGTCAAAGGCAAACTCAAACTGCAACACCAAATACAAATGAAAGGTTAACGATAAACATTAACATAATGTAACTGTGACATACGTACACTTAAAACTTTGCACTTTTGACCAGAAAATTAAAAACACAACACCAAGATCAAGGATTTATAGCACATAAAGAACATGTTATTGCTTCTACTAATACAGTGTTTTACTTCTTTGTAGTAAAGTATTTCTGATACAAGTTGTTGAAAATAAAGCAAAACTACAGTTAAAATTACCTGATAGCTCTCACAAGCATAGTCAATGCCTTGCTCTAGTAAACCAAGCTTGTTAAGCAGCTTAACAGCCGAATCACCTCCAAGAGATTTAGCCCACAAGAAAGCCACCTGTCGACTTGCATGTGATCCACCTTGTTTTTCTGCCACCTGAAACAAAAATTGAGAAAGAATAAAAAAAGTATAGCTTCCTTCCAAGTGAGTGGTGGTGATAAAAGCAGGTGACAGAATCACAATGTGTTGCTTATCATAAAAAAAAGAAAATCGCAAAGGTAGAGCAAAGTTGAGAAGTCCTATTTGATTCAGCTCAATAAGAATCCAATTCAACTTGAATCGAAGATCAAGGCCATTAATCCTGAAAAGTTTATGCAGCAATGGGCACAGGGAAGAAGCAGTACGAGACAATACATCACATCAATTGTCCTACTGCACACGTGCGCTACCTATCCAAAATGTTGTACATACCAGTAGATCCAGAGCGATTGTGACTTCCGCGCATGCACAGAAGCTGCAATGAAGTCGCGATTTAAATTTTGTTATATTTAATAAGACTTTAATAATCACCTTATCAAACCTCACCTAACCTAACCGAACTACCCTAAAAATCAAGTAGTTGCACATAGTTTTTTTTATTTCTGCCCAAAGTCTCCATTATAACTAAATTAATTTTCACAGAGGCTTTGCATCTTACAAATCCTTTATAATAGCTACTTACTAAATGTTTGTGTTGCCCCTGGTTTATAACGATTATCTTCACTGGAAAATAAGGTTAAGGTTATATGAGTAAACACATGGGTAGCTTGGTGCAACTGGTATGTTACAGGGAACATGGACTTAGTTTTTGACATTACAGTTGTAGACCACTTTTTCTTCTAACAGCCAACCACAGTTTAGCAGTCAGTTAGTAGCTCTGCTCTCAAACCAGAAGTCACTGGTATAATTCCTACACAATGTCCTTCGTGTTCATGTTTGTAATTGTCTGTTTATCATCATGCAATGCCCCATTTGATATTTTGGTAAGACGATAAACAATATTTATCATCATCAATGCTATATACAAATACATATACATTTTTTTTTTTTTATTATTTCACTAACATGTCNGGTGTGTTTCTGCCAGTAATAGCTGGTACTTTTACAATTTTAAACATAACTGGTTATTTATGTCATATGATCATAAAATAATAAAATTGGTTAAAAACTTTTATTTCAACTTTGCATTTTGCAAATTACAATATTCATTTCTTCAGCTGCTACACTTTAAGAATGGACAGTTACTGTCCAATTTTACTGGTATATTTGTGATTTTTAAGTGTAGCATCTGAAGCAGAGAATATTATAAACGCAAAGTTAAAATAAAAATTGTTTTAACACGTTTTATTATTTTGCTAGAGGAGTTGCCCGTACTTCGCACGGGTAACTATGACCATAATTATTAAAATTGCCTCCATCACATTAAACCCAATATTGTATTCGTACACAACACTAAGCCAGTGATTTTGGGGCCATGATGTCCACTACCTTTATTTCCTCTCCAATATAAGTTTTATCCTTGTATCTGGCTTACATTCCACATCCAATGATATGCCATACTTAAAGAACTAAAAGATACCTTCATGCAAAATTTAAACTTTCCAGGTCAAGGAGATGGGGAGATACGGTGATCAGTCATACTTATGGAAGTTAACATGGATTTTTTGAAAACTCACCCTATTTCTGCCCACGGGGAGAAAATCGAAAACCTGGCTCTGTTAGGTTCTGTCACGTGCCTTATATTATAAGTGTACAAAGTTTAAGCTTTCTAGGTCAACAGGGAGCTTCTGGAGGGCATGAAAAGACAGATACACAAACACACATTAGGAAATTATGTATGTAGATGATTGTAGGCCCTAAAAAAAACAATTATTAAACTTTAACAATCAAGAAACCATGAAGAATTTTAATAATGTTGCCTAGTCACATTTAAATTTGCTTAATGATATACACACCACCTGATGAGAAAGTGCAAAAATATAAAAGTCTAAAAGCCTTTGCTGAACATATCATTGTATTTAAAATGAGAAAAAAGACTGGTCTTACCTCTAAGTTAGAAACAAAACCTCATAACATTTCAAGCACCTTTCACACGTGCCCTTCAGCGGATAGAAAGCAAACAACGTTATTCAACCTCGTTCATAGTGTTGCTAAAATAGGGGACCCTGAACTACCTAAAATGGTATCATAACACACTTAAAACATTATAGTGTAACTACCATCTGTCTTGCGATACTTAAAAGATTTTTAAGTTCAGGGGCCCTTATTTTAGCATCACTATGTACTAAGTTAAACACCTTCATGCGATTCCCATCGATGAAAAGCACAGGCGAATGTTGTTCGAAATGGGATAGTGTTTTGACACTAAGTTAGTGGCAATACCCATATCTTTTCTCGTTTTGAACACATACATTAATCCATTTGCAAATAACATCTCTAAATTCTTACCCGGAATGCATCTTCCCACATGTCAGCAGTTCTGTACATGTTGACAACAGCTTTCCAATCTCCTGCTTGTAAGTAATGCTCCTCTGCCCTGCGCCAGTTACCCTCTGTCTCCATTTCTTGAGCCAGATGGAGGTGTGTTGTCTGAACAAGGTCGGGATGATAGTGGTTGACGAGTCTCATCATCTAACAATAATAATCACAAAATACTAACTATTGGCACAAAAGACACTAACAAGTTAGCAACCTTGTTCTCGATGAAATATAAAATACTATTAATTTAAGTTACTTTTACTCCATTCTCTCCTAGGATTTTATATATTGCTGAATTTTGGAACGGTTACTAATTCTTTTATCAAGGTTTTCTCACATCATTATCATACATAGTGTATAAAAATTATCATAGAATATATACTTTTAACAATTCTCTAAGATAATGTGTTATACTTATTCTGTGATAATATTGATTCAAATTCTATCATTTTGATGTACAACATTTTTAATAAACTCTGATAATTTTTCATCTAACCTTTGATGTGAAATAATGATAAAAGAATGACAAACTATTCTGAAATAAAGCATTGCATTAAATCATGGAGAAAAAATTAATTATCAGAGTCCATAGTCCCAGAGTTCTGGGACTATGGCCTAATAAATACATCATCTGTGCACAACAGTGATGTTTTTTGATGACTTGGTTGTCACAGAGTCAGTGATGGGTTCTTTAACATCCAACACTTATTAATGTTTTAATATCGCTCCTGGAAGATGCCTACAATCAAACCTTAATGCAAACTGCTTCTTAGGCAGACTCAAAAGGAAAAATAACCCTTTTACTCAAGCCAAGGAGATGGCCTCGGGGTTTGACTCTGGAACCTTTTGGTCTAGAGGTCAGCACTATACCATTAAGCCAAACTGTCAGTCCAGGAGAAGAAAGCATTATACTAATAAATCAGGGAGTGTAAATTTCTAGGATAAACATTAACAATAACATTTGACCCTTTGAATAGCCTTCAGTGTAAAATTGCCTTAATTTTTTTCTGCCTTTATCACAGAAAAAGAAAATGAATCTAAAACAATTTCCATCAATTAACTGCCTATTACCCTAAAATTGTTAATTACCTTTCTGACATTTTCTTGTAAACAATACCACATTATGCATGGCTTAGATTATTACAATTTGCTGATCTTGTGTATAAACGCGGATCGAACCACTCGGGAAGGTCAAGCATAGAAGTAATAGTGGTTATCACAGTCAGCAAATATTTTGCCATCGTACAGATTCTTGGTGAATGTGGACATCACTTTTATGACAAACATGTACCTTACTGAAGATGTACGACTGTTATACCTGTATTCATGTGACATCATGTCAGTCTATCCATCTATACACCTGCTGAACTCATATTAGTATGTGATCTGGTATGATGTTACTGTCAACCATTTTCTTTTTTATTTACTTACATCTACAGTAGTTGCTATCAAACCTTCGGCGATTATCTTACGTGATCGTACTGCCGATGTTTTTTGTACATAGTAATGGCGAGATCCGGCTCCTGGACGGATATGTACAGTTTCTCGGCTTCTCGAAGATCTCCTTGCTGCTCCAGTTGCTGAGCTTGACCGATAAACATCGTGGCCACCTCGTCGGCAAGAAGGTACTGGCTGGCAAGGTGGTGAGCTTTCTCCCATTGCCCTTAAAAGCGACACACAAATATTCACTAATTACAACAATTTTGACCCTTGTTTTTTAGTTTATGGTCCCACACTTCTGACTGCGATGGTAAATAACGCTTCAAGACGAATGAATTTTGCCACTCACTTGACACATAGCCGGTGGTGGATTCTTTTACATCGAACACTTATCGATGGAACCCCACTTTTAAAAGCCCTTTCAGAAGACGCCTACGATTATACCTTAGTGTGGAGTGCTTCACAGGTAGATTCAAAAGATAACCCTTTATATTCAGGGCTATGAGTCAGCCTCGGGATTTGAACCCGAGATCTCCCGATTAATTGACACTTAATGTTCCTTGTGGCTTGATAAGGAAACAAATATTATTTATCTGTATCTCAGTGGCCTCATGTTGTTAGTTTTGATCAGATTCGTGTGGTGTTACCTGGAGCGAAACTACTAAATCCTAAATTCCTTTTTTGTATGTCCATTACTAGCACTCTGGGGTCCACTACGACCGTTTAGGTGCCCATTACTATATTTTAGTACTGCCTCTGATAAAAGTAAAATAGCAGGAGACATACTGAACCAGACCCCATTTGTATACATAACCAACAGGAGGGCCTAATGTTGCCTCCTAATCAGGAGGTTCCAGATTCTAGCCCCAGGCTCGACTCTCAGTCCAGAGTATAGACGGTCACCCTACAAGTCTGCCTGTATGACTGTACATTGTGGGCATCTTCCGAGAGAGATATTAAGGGCTTAATGCATAGTCATTATTCATATTTCCCTTAAACTTAATCCCTATACTTTTATAACATATAACTAAACACCTAAGTTTGAGGTGAGTATGAGGGAAAATTATACATAAGGGCCTAAAAGTTAGGTCCCATTAATAAGTCTTCAACATACAAGAACTCATCACTGGCTATGTACTGTGGGAGTGGCAAGATTCAATCCGCCTGAAGTGACGCTGACAGAGTCTTCATTAGAAATGTGAGACCATAAACCCCAATAATCAAATCATATACATAGGCTGAAAGCTTATAGGAAAAGTAAATCAGTTTAGCTAGTTAGCAGGTTATTAAAGGTTTGTTAGATGGAAACTAGTACCCACTAGTAATCACGAAAACTGTAAGTATACCCTACCTGCCTGGATATACATTTCAATTGCCTCCTTATGCATTCCACCTTGTATGAACATTCGCTCTGCCATGTGTTCATCCCTGACAGACGAAAAGTGGTGACCAAGTTTGTAGTAATATTTGGACACCAGGCTAGGGTCATCAATCACCTAAAAAACAGATTCATTCTAGAAATAGATACATATATTTATCTATGTTTATTCTTAATAATGCAGTTACATAAACAAAATGCTCTACAGAATTTACAATCATGAATGTTTTTAATTTGATTTTTGGTTTACCTTCTTTTTGGATTTATACAATGACAAATAAGCCAAACACTTTTAAAACACAAGAAATAACAGCACCTTAACAATTCAACATTTCTTCCTGATGCTATGAGATTCAGTCAATTAAAAATAGGCTGCTTTTCCTACGACGAATGGATTAGAGATCAGAGCTCAATGTTTGCAACAAAAGTCGGTTGGATCCATGCCATGAAATAGGTGTCCACAGGATGGTGAGGTTTACTGTGTGCAGTCAGTCACCATCCAAGTATAAGGGAGGCGGGTAAAGAAGAGTAGTGGGCAGTTTTATGCTTTTTGACAGCTGAAGGAGCAAGTGGAACAGAACTTCATCGACAGATGAGTGGAGTGTATGGTGAATATTGTTTGTCGCTATCAAGAGTCAAAGAGTGGAGCAAGAGATTTCGAAAGGGACACACTTCTTGAGCAAACGATGATCGACCAGTCAACCGAGAATTGCCACGACAGATACTATAATTCAACACGTGGATGAACACATTATGGAGAACAGAAGAGCTATGTTTGATTAGATTGCTGCTGTGGTTGGAGTGAGCCATTAAAAAGCGTACAACTGCACGCTTCACTTTTTCACCCGCCTCTATTACACTTGTGAACACATTGTCTATCACATGACCATGATGCCAGTGCCACCTACCTCTTGGCACAGATCCAACTTACGTTTATTGCAAACATCAAGCTTTGATCACCATTACATTCATCAGGAACCCACAGCCTGATTTTAATTGACTGATCCTCAAATATGAATACTTTTCTTTAAAGTTATTTTATTACCTTGAAATATTGCTGAGTGAACAACAGCACTTCTGTTCAAGTAATGTCGAGACCCTGTCTCTAATTTGAAACATATAACGTAAGAAACCAAATGGTATCAGAGTTGCAACCATAGTCTATACCAAGAGCTTCATAAACAATGTTACAATTGTGGAATTTTTTCCAACACTTTTCAGTTCATATCAGCAGCTGAAATTTTTCACATAATAATATTTTACATACCTCTAGTTGTGTTAAAAATGTCAAGCAGGATTTCTGTATAACCTCTTGTGAAGTTTTGCTGTAAGGAAATGTTTCCATCTGGAGCATTGGTCTTGACGACTGTTGAAGATTACTCAAAGAGCATTATCTCATATTGTTAGTCATCAAATATTCTCAACCCGTTTCCAGTAAATTTCTATGAGATGTGATAATTTAGTCGCTTTGGTATATGAAAAGTTGACAAATCTGTTACTAAAACAAGTATTTTTCCTTCCTTCTTACACAACTTCTTAATCATGCAATGATTTCATACTTGTCGGATGTTCCAATGATACCAATCATTGGAGCCACAGCTTAAACCATATGCTTATCCCACCAGTAAAACTGGGTCCAAACCAAAGAGGAGTATAACGCAAGAAGTCGTTTTTCAAAAATATTAGAAATTATTATACGAGGGTCGTTTTTTAAGTAAGAACCGATTGCGCATCGTGTTCGCGCAGCTTGTCAGGTGACGCCGAATCAAGGTCAGCCACTCTCAGCCGGCTCCCCACTACTCTGCCAGTACGTTTTAACTCTCTGTCTGTGTTGGTTGTGTGGTTATGCTGCATTAATTGCCGCCATGTTAATTAATAATCCCGCCGACTGTGAAGTGCGTTCCGTCATTCGGTTTTTAAACGCAAAAAACATCCGTCCTGCTGAAATTTATCGACAAATTGTTGAAGTATATGGGGAAGGTGTAATGAATGATGGAAATGTGCGTAAGTGGTGCAGACTGTTTAATGAAGGAAGGACAAATATTCATGATGAGGATCGATCTGGACGGCCTACTGTCATCAGTGAAGAGTTGACACAAAAAGTTGATGAGAAGATTCATCAAAACAGGCGCTTCACTATTGACGAGCTTCATCAAGTTTCAAGGTCAGTAATTTATGAAATTGTTACTGACAAACTTCAATACAAAAAAAGTATTAAAAAATGGTTAAATGGACAGGCGGCAGAGTTCTTTGATGACGGTATCCAAAAGCTGGTGCCACGACTTAACAAGTGTTTAGATATTAATGGTGAGTGACTATGTAGACAAATAAAATAATGTTCATATTTTTATTTCCTATAAAAGTTATGTTCATAAATAAAGTTTTTCTTGTTCTATTACAATACGGTTCTTACTTAAAAAACGACCCTCGTATAATGACTTCATCCACTGCATCCACCACATGTTCGATCCATATTTAACAACATATTAAGAACTGGAGCCTGCCTAAAACCAAGCTCAAGAGAAAAATCACATCCAGGATCAGGATTAAATGTCTAAATAGTTTTGGTGAATCAGATTTTTGTGTAGCAGGTGCACATGAGCTTTTGATCAGGCTAAAGATACCTTGGTAGATACAGCCAAATGTGCTCTATGACAAATGTTAATAAACCTTTACAAGTGCAATGGATTTTAATGTATACTGTCTTCCAAGGAGTTCTATTTGTAGCTACACATTACTGCCAGTGATCCTACAACTCTTGGAAGCACTTTCTGAGACCTCATGCAGTGCTATCATCAGAGTGCATCCTGAAAGTAACTACCATTTGCGTATATATTTAGTATATCTAGTGATAACGGAGTTAGGCATGGGTAGTTGCTTTAAGGGACGCTCAAGTTGATAAAAATTAAACGAGTTTTAAATATTTTTTTATAGCCAAAAATACTTACTTTGTGGATGTGTCTAATACATTGAAAATTCAAATAAATTGCCCAAACTACTACCAAACTGTGTTCAAATTTACATGATAATACAATTTTTATAGATAAACTCAGAACAGGATGTAAATTCAATACCTGTATGATCTGAACTGCTTTCTTCCACTGTCGAGCAGTCACTGCTGCATCCAAAGCCTTCACCGTTTTGCCAGCTTCGATGTAATGGTTGATGGCTGCATCCAGCTGCTTGCTAGCAACCAGATGATCACCCCATTCTTCTTCCAGGGAAACAACCTCTGCACCAGGAAAAATAAAGTTAATATGCAAATTCGTCATATAACGTAAAATAAACAGAAAAACGTTTCCTGAGAAGTTAAACGCGCCAATGAGATTAACCAACTTCAATTACTTTAAGAACCTTTGATGCGAGAAATCATCCAACTGGTTGTGTTATGCAATGGCAACAGCATCTATATGCAAATCTACACGTCCTCGTCTTGTTTAGTTCAAAATTTATGAGGAAAAATTAACTGTTTAAGGTGTTAAAGAATATTTTACCACCACAACGCAACTTGTTAGACAATAAAAACTTAATTTTTAAAAAGGGCATAGAGTTTGAAGCCAAAGGACCTAAGGTACACAGAAAAATATATGGGGTGTATTAGGAGGAAATCTGCCATACTGTATGAGCAAGTTCTATGCACAAAACAAATAAAAACAGCCTTTTAAACACAAGTTCGGAAATACTTCCTTTGGTCGCTACCCAGACAGCATAATAAGCTTGATTCAAACCTGCAGCAAGCTTGCCATGTCAAGCCAATAATCTTACAGTAAGTTTGCCATGGCAAGCTTAAAGCTTGCAGCAAGCATGATTCAAGCAACGAAGTTTACATTTGTCCACCTTGTTTTATGCTAGTCATGGCAAGCTTGCAACAAACTTGTCGTGGCAGTCTATTACCAATGGAAGCTAAAATCTAACTTAAGGTAAGTTTGACGTAGGGTGTCATTTCGAAGTTACCGCGGCAAGCCAAAATCAAGCTTAACTTTTTCTAAGCTTGTCTTTTCAAGTTACCTGGTAAGCCAAAATCAAGCAAAAGCTAAGTTTGCCGTAACCATAGGTGCTGTCTGGTTAGCGGCGCTCTTAAGTTTTGTATCATTCGATTATATGTTTTAGGTTTAACAACGAAAAACAACGGTGGTTTGTAATACTGGAAATGCATAAATGACAAATTAAACAGAACACAAATAAATAATTATCAAATAAATTAATGCCTACTGTGGCTGTTACATTATATAAATACATTATTTTGGTGTTCGTAACAAACAAAAAGAAAAGAATGACAACAATTCTACCATGATAATCGTTTTTGTGTATTAATATTTAATCAAGTGGCACATTAACTTATTCAACAATTACTTATTAATTTGGTATGTTTATTTTTTATTTGATTATTTATTTTCAGTATTATAAATTACCACTGTTTATATTTATTTAACTTAAATAATTTATTCGGGCATTACAAAACTTTGGGCACTCCTAGCAGCCAAAGAAGGCATTTCCAGACCTACATTTAGAATTCAGTTTTAAATTGTTTCGGGCTGTAGAAAACTCTCATACAATATGGCTGATTCCTCTGAAACACCCTCATTTAAAAAGAATGTTGTAATTATAAAAACAATAAAGATAACTACTGCACATAGCTTATCAGTATAACTAATTTGGTAAAATGGTTCTTCCAGGGTGGTCAATACTTAAGCATTTAGTCACATGATGAATATTTTGGGGGTGGGATGGGGTCTTAATTGATGATGCCCTAATATAAATATATTTAGCCCTCTCTCATTTCTTTGGGGTTTCTCTGGGGAGTCCCACGGCCACTATCGAAACAGACTTGCATAATCTTAAGACCGCTTTCAATGCAAGAGTTCATAAAAAGTTTAGCATGTTTAACAGAACTGATCAATCATGTGATACAAGGGTACTAAGACTCTGAATACTTAACACATACTGAATATACGCATCTAAACAATTAGCGGCTACACACATCAAGTAGTAAATGTGATAGGTGCCTGAAAGCGAAGTGTGTTTAATTAGTTTGAAGACAACAAAAAAGTTATGGACACAACATACTTAGAAATCTATCAGATGGTGACAACGACTAACAATTACCTGTTGGAAAGGCATATCTTGCCATTTCAACGGCTTTGGCGTAGGAATGTCCTTTTCGGTAATATTCCAACGCCTTATCCGACTGGTTGACTTTCTCGTAAAGTTCTCCCGCCTGTTCGTAAAACTCTCCTTTCAGAAGTTCAGAAGCAACTCGAGTAACCGAATCTTCACTTTCCATCAGGTGAGGAATACTTTGGAGAAGCCTAAAGTATTAACACAAAAAAAAAGCACTTTTATCAATCTATATTTCTTGCTCAATAAAAACATATGCTTTCACAGATGAGTTTTAAAATGAATTGATATTTGCAATGAAATTTAAATGATTGATGTTACATGTATACATTGTTATTATTTATGAAAAAATGACAATGAAAAACATGTGACAATTAAAATTCAATTCAATGTATACACTCCAACCAAGTATTTCATTCAACTAATACTCAAGCATTACCGTGATGCTCTCGTAGGCAGTCCTGCTCTCAAGTACATGTTCAGAGCTGCACTGTAATCCCCTTCCTTTTCCTTCATTTCTCCAGCCTTCTCTTCCTGTTTGGTGTCCATCAACCACTTCATGTAATTGTCCTTTAGCTTTTCAACGTCAGGATGGCCTCGCATTTCAGCAAGTTGCAGAGCTACCAAAAAAACTCAGCAATAACTTCACAAAGGCACATTATTTAAAGACTTAACCTTATGCAGCTGTCCTCAGGGAGTTTTTAAACTTTTTTTAACAAACAAAATGAGGTCAACATTTAACTTGATCGGTTTTCTTTTGTTTGTTCATCTGGTTCGTGATAACTTGTATAGGTATAAATCAATTTTGACCTGTTGAACAGGACCAAGAAACACAATAAGGTTATTTTTACCTACCACATTGAAAGAAAATTGTGGCTGTCTTTGCTAATATTTAAGGATTGGCCGTATTTTCTGAAAATAGCAGCCAATTTTATTAAAATTCGGTACATCGATAAGCGTATTAATATTTTCCAAGATCGAGTAGCTAATTTTACCTTTTTGACAAATAAAATGGCAAATTTTAGTTCTTTCTGCAAATAAAAGTTATTTCCGCATACACAACGATTTAGCTAAATTAAAATACAGATTTCAATCTTAAGCTTTCACAGCTGTTGTTCTTTTTGATGTTCATTGTTTTTGGATGTTATGCTGCATTTAAAGTTTACAATGAAGACCCTGTTACCCACAACTTGGAATTTGGTGCTTCAAAACCACAACTTATCCAAAAGGATAACTGATAATATTGCTGCACAAACAATGTGAGAACTTTTGATAGGACGATAATGATGATATGTAGTATTTAATGTTCTTTTGACACCTGATGGGTCATTTAAGGATAATGAACAATGTTTATTATGATTAATGAAGTAAATGGACATCATAAATGCAGGATTCGAACCAACAACTTGTACGAACATTCGCTCTGCCATGTGTTCATCCCTGACAGTCGAAAAGTGGTGACCAAATTTGTAGTAATATTGGGACACCAGGCTAGGATCATCAATCACCTAAAAACAATATTCACTACTAAAAATTAGAATGAAAAGACAATATTTCTTTACCTGAATCTGTTGTTTGTTGTTGTTGCTCTATATTTTGGTTGGAAACTTTCCTCCAATCTTCATCAGGAGTTCCACCAGTTCCTTTGGATTACATGTTGGTAGAAAAGCAGAATTATTCATTGTCATTATAAAATGGCTTATTGACATTCACAAAACATATTAAAACTGACTAGGGGCCCCGCCCCGTAGCTATTGAAGTCTTCAATAGCTACGGGGCCCCTAGTCAGTTCATAAGTTTTAATATGTTTTGTGAGCGTCAATAAGCCATTTTATAATGACAATGAATAATTCTGCTTTTCTACCGACATGTAATCCAAACGTTAAGTCCAAAGGAACTGGTGGAACTCCTGATGAAGGTTGGAGGAAAGTTTCCAAAAAGAAATATAGAGCAACAACAACAAACAACGGATTCAGGTACAGAAATATTGTCTTTTCATTCTTATTTTTAATAATATGGCCTGGTCCAATTTCCGTAATAATTAATATTCACTATTTTTGAAAAGTAACTAATCATTACTTTACAAACAAATTAAGAAACACAATAAGTTTTACATTTTCATATTATTAACTCATTTTTAAATGAATTACACAATCATAAACACACTTGATTTATTTAATCAACACAAAAGATTACAGGATTAGTGTAAACCCTTTGTATTTAATTTCAAAAGGAGCTGCTGCTCAAATGTCTCGTTTTTCATTTGCCCCCTTACTGGTGTTAGTACTAGGCCACCTACACTAAACATTTTCTCAACAGAGGCTCTGGTAGGTAGACCTGTATTGTACTTTCTGAATAACTTTCTCAGATATGAAAAGTTCTGCAGCGAATTAACTGTCGAATTTTTGGAGGATAAAAAACGATGCACAAAAAAAAAAAAAAACTAATGAATGGTGACACTGGTAGCCTGGTGTAGTGTTATCAGATCAACAAAATGTCAAATTTCTGTTCCTCACGGAGAAAATCCCTTTCTACAACACATATTCCCTATTTAAACCTTGAAAGGGAAACATGTCATATACGTACTTGAATTTTTCAACAAAAGTTGTGAAAAGTAACTACAAAAGTAATGGCAATTATCGTTACTCGATACAGCAAAATAATAACGCTGTTACTAGTATCGTTATGTGTTTTAAAAAGGAATGTCGTTAGGCCTGGTTCATAGAAACGTATACGTAGTTGGACGACGTAGTTGGACTACGTATTGACGAATACAAGTCTGATATAGGCCTGGTTCATAGAAACGTATACGTAGTTGGACGACGTAGTTGGACTACGTATTGACGAATACAAGTCTGATATAANGTTCATAGAAACGGATATACGGACAGAGAGATCAAAGAAGGTATGNATTGCCACCTAGTGGGAGATCTACAAAGTGGCNTAGCTATCAACGGTTGACTTTCCTTCAGAGANCATCGACATCGAAGAAAACGGAAAGAACGTATCTAAAAAGTAGGAAGTTCATCTACTCGGCCAATCCGTCTCCNAATCCGTTGGGCTGGCCGGCGGACCTATCCNTNTTTATGAACCACGCCATAGCTACACATACAACTCAACTTTCTCTGTCCGTCGTCCAACTACGTCGTCCAACTACGTATACGTTTCTATGAACCAGGCCTTACTGTTTACTTGTAACGACATTACTTTTAACACGTTACTTCCGATCTCTGGCTGAAACATCGGTAAATATTTAATTAAAATGCGGCTTACCATCACCCAAACAATGAACAATAGTAAAGATTTTTATCTGAAAATTGAATTTCAGTTATGAAAAACACACTTAGCGTCCCAGACAATATAACAGGGAATAAAACATGAACTTGCAATTTTCATTATTTATTTGCAGATCCTTAAATTGCAGGTAATTATCTGCACTGTAACCCAAGTTAAAGGTAACATAAATATTAAACAGGTAAAATTACTGAATGGCTTTTAGAAAAACAAAATTTTAATCATAGAAATAAATACATGAAATAACCGATCTGAAATTAAAAGCTACTCTCAAGGCGTACAGTTCCTCCCATTCAATTCATTATTCGTACCTTCTTCCCATTTATGTAACTTCTGGTACATTTCTAGAGCTTTCTCCAACTGGTTCTGTTCCAAATAAATGGCTTCAGCTGTTTTCAACTGTTTGTTTAAACAGGATAATCTAGCCCACACTTCTGGGCAATTCATTCCATCACCACCTGAAAAGTAAACATTTTCTTCTAAAAATAATATACACAAGGTCTCAATCAAGGCATGCACTAATCATAAATAAAATGGAAGGCCAATTTGACCACAGTCAACTTTAAGCTACGGTTTATAAAATACAATGGGTAAATACATCAACAGATATGAAGACAGACAACTTGCCTACGGTCACAGGAACGTACAATTTGCAAAGAAAGTGGGTGTGCTGCCATCTGAGGAGCTGATTACATACAGACACTAGTGGCGAAACAAATGATGCTGTACTGGTTCAATTTATCTATGCCACCTTTTAAAATGGTAATTAATTTCAGAAAAGTGGTTACACCTACAAATGTATTTTATTTAGAGTCATCCAATATAATTAATTTAGTCAAACTAGTAACTAAACTACGATTCATTAATTCCAGAACTCGTCCATGTGAACTAAATTCATTTCCGCGGAATTATTGTTGTATACCGTTGGTAATATATTTTCTGTCCTGTATTTAGCAATTATATATATCTATGTTTGCTTTCATGGATCAAAATGAAGCAATTTGTTGCCTTCTCAGAGGTTAAGATGTAAATAATGTTATTTTTAGTCGGAAAATTTTAAATGTCAAGCTGGCAACGTTGCAGCCCGTCAGAGTGAATAGCATTTTACGCGTATGGCGTCGGAAGTTGATTTTGGTCTGCAGTCATTGAGTAACGTGCTTGAAAANTGGCAAAGGAGACCTCTGAGGAAGCTGTAAGTAGTATCATTATGAAGATGAGATTTCAAAGCATATTAATCAGTTGCAATATAAAGTAAATTCCATACAGTGTCCTCTGAATAGACTTTGCCCACCTGGGTCAACTCCAACCTGGAAGTCTGTGAACACACTCTCCATTTGACCATACTGCTATAAAGTAAATGTGACTACTTTGAATTGTACAATCTAGTTAAGGGGAGCCATCACTTCCTGGGCAAAAATCACACTTCCCAGACATCATTGCTGTATTTCTGGTTTATGTGGAAATCATCCACAACATTAAAAAGTGAAAAACATAGAACAATGACCCGAGTTTATTTTGTTGTATAATATTTTAACATGAAATATTATCTACTACGAGGATGAAACTGTGACATCCTGATGAATGAAACTGAACACATAATAAACAAAAAATATCAAATTTGAAAAAGTACAGCATATGTTTACTCTGTAAAACAAAGATATTTTGTTTTATTTGACAAAAGCTCTATTACAACATCATAAAAATACGCAAACTGTCGGGTTTTTGTAAGCTTTTACAAAATCTAAGCTATGGCGTACTGCAAAACGCAGTATTTTTTGTAAATTTACTGACCATTTTCTTTTGCTTCTTCCTCTGCAACATCCATAGTTTCTCTCAGGTAATGACACTTGGCAACATCTCCCAGAGCTGCAAAGCACCGTTCAGCAATGTGTAAATGCTTCAAGTCCAGCGACAAAGCAGCCAAAGAACGCCACATGGCTTCTGCCTCGGGGCTGGAATGAAGCGTCTCTAAAAAGGCAATGGCTCTGCCGTAGTCGCCGTCGTCAATGGCGGTTCCAAATTCGACGAGTCCTTCGTCTAGTTCGTATCCTAACTGATGGTGACCTTCCTGGACAACCACCTTTATCAGAACACAAAAATACAACAATGAAACACAGAATGAAAAAAGCTTACTAAACAAAAACTACTACTTTAAATTGGGGGAAGTTAAAAAAATATGAGCACACAACAATTGTTTATTATGAGGGTCGTTCATAACTTAAGGACCGGTTAGCCAATAAAAAAAAAGAGTAGTAACTAAAAAAAAAATATTATTACAGTAACATCTTAACTATTACGTTAGTTGATTTGCTACGTAATCACTCCGCAATTGAGGCACTTCTTACAGTGGGGCTCAAACTGTCAGACATAATCGCCACCAGTGAGCTCAACCAGTTCTTCACCAATGATCTGCGCTCAATTGGGGCCAGCAACTATCACTTGTGTCTTCACCTTGAAAACTTCCTTGCCTCGTGGAACTTCATTGACGGCAACAAGCTCAAATCAGCGGTGGAGAACTGGCAGCGATTTTGATAGACAAGGGAATATAAAAGCTGGTAGCTTGCTGTGATAAGTGCCTCAATAAAAAGTTAACCAATGTAATAGTTACGTTCTGGACATTTTCATTTTGGGGGATGATGCATGTGAAATTTGTCTTTGGAAATGAAAATCTGCTTTTCGATTTCAGATTTGAAATCTATAGCTCGATAAACTTGTCTTTGCTTATGTTTGTCAAATTTACATGGCACTGCAATTTACGGACTGAGGGGGATGGAATTCGTGTTGTGGGTTGAAATTCTGAATCTTTAAATTAAAATATGAAATCATCTAAAGGTACAATGGAAGATTTTTTATAGCAATATCTTTCACAATATGGGTTTGGAAAGAACCACAAACATTTTTGAAATAAATAATTTACTAATACCATTACCTTTCTTGAGTTCTGTGTATTGTCACTCTGTTTCGTTTCATTAGTACTTTGGCAAAATTTACATCTGAGGGAGTAAAAAATGGTGACAAATCTGTTAATATAATTTTTGTAGAATTTGTAGAGAATTATCAGTATTACAAATGTCTAAATACATATAGCATATACAGCGTGTTTATAAATGGTGGGAACTTTCTCAGTGATTTACTGCACAAAGACTAGGGCAGATATCAGTACAATATACATACCCTGTGAAAGAGAAAAAAGTACATTTTTTTTTATCACATCACTTCAAAACAATTCAAAACCTTTTGTGACACTGCCAATGTCCAGACGGTAATTGAACTCTTGTTTCACCGACGCCAGTATGTCCTGTGTGATCATGGTGGTAGATTCTTCAGTTCTCTGCTTTAGTTCGTGGACATCACGTGACAAAGGTGGTACATTAACACAAGAAGAAATCTTACGGATTTACGTCCGGTGATCTCGGTTGTCATTTCAAGAAACATACATCCCTTTCTCGAGCACTCGTGTAGCTCGGTGTTAAGGTACGCCCGAAAGCCATTCAACTGACGGTGTATGATGGAAGTACTCCCTCAGCATGGTATAAATAAGTAAATGGTATCTCTCGTACAACATGCACAATAAATTATTGAAATTGTTATAAGCATGCTGTATACACCTAAATTTAGTGAAAGCAGTTAGTGAAAAACATTACTGCTTTAATTTCAATTAGGAAGTACACAGATTATTCATGTAATTATGGATAGGAAATATGAAAGGTAGTTATTCAGTTTGAAACAAACTCTCACAAAAGCTTTTACATGTTTTTTAGAACTTATTTCTAATAAACACAGTCGGCAAACTTACCTCCGTTTTACCATCGACTCGAACAACGTCTACCACATCGCCTTTGATTGGAAACATGGTGACTCGATCAGTCATGTCGATGTTGTACCAGATACAGAGATTGGATCGACTCTGAGCAATTGCCACATCACTTCCAGGAACCCACTGAATAAGACAAAGAAGTAACTTTAAGTTCCTTTCAACTACGTGTACTCACTATTCACTTAGAAACAAAATTAAGAGTTAAAGTGCATGACACAGTGATTTTCGTTAACATTTGTGATTGCTTTTTCCAAACATAGACATAAATGGAATGAGCAGCACACTACCTATCTTCAGAATACTTCTCTTGACATTTTGGTGTAATGTGTATTAAATACTGAAGTCCTCAACTTGCTTGCTTGATATTGGATTNTGGTCCCACTGTTATGACATCTCAGGTCTAATGGAGACCCCATCCGCGTCGTAATGAAGCTTCAGGATAACTGAATTTTGCCACTCAGCCGACACATAGCAGGAGGTGGGATCTTTTACGTCGAACACTTATCGATGGGACCCGCCTTTAACGTGCCTCCCGGAACACGCCTACGATCATACCTTAGTGCGGAGTGCTTCACAGGCAGGCTCGTAGGATAGCCCTTTTTCACCCAGGGCTAGGAGCCGGCCCCGGGATTTGAACCCGGGACCTCCCAATCAGGAGGCGAGCACTCTAACCACTATACCAACCTGTCGGTCTGAAGTCCTCAAAGTCCATAACTTGTGTTTAACTGAAATTAAGCTCTGATTTTCAGTTAAACGGTGATTACGCAGTTAACAGAATTTAGTTTTTAATAAATGTTGCACCTTATGTCATTGGAAGTATTTTGAAGTGAGACAGTGAGCTACTTTTTCCAATTGTGTTCTGTTTGCTAGTCAAAATCACAAATGATGCCATGCACTTTAACTCCTGTCAACTGTTAAGTACAAAAATAAATATTAGTTGCATTGAGTCTCACACATATCAAATAGATGAGATGTGAATTTGGTTGTGCAGACAGGACAAGAATTGTGTTATACACCCTTTCGTAGGCAAAGGCAACATAATTTCGACCTAAATCTCTCTATAGATTCTCATGAGGTGAAGGTTTTAATTAAATAAAAACCTACACCCCATGAGAATCTATAGAGATTTAGGTGGCAAGTACAGTACCAGCATCGATTCTGTCATATCCAAACGAAGC
>KZ869380.1:1684-18589 GCA_003456935.1 Machilis hrabei | reverse complement strand
ACAAATAAAGGTACAAATACATCAATAATACCAATGATTTTTTTAGAGCTTGTAGTTAAAAGGTCTTAGTACTTAATGAAATTATTTGAGATTTTTCCACTCATAAACAAGGAATAGAAAAAAAAAGTTTCTTATTACCCCTGTATCTTATTCCCCCATCTTCCCCTACCTAAGGTTTTATTATTCTTTCAGTTTTATTTTTAAAACTGTACTGCAAATTACTTACTACATGAAACTTATTAGTTTACAAATACATTGAAAAAATCATGACAATTCAAACAAACTATAAACTGTAAGAGAAAGAAAAAAAATGTTGACTGTCAAACTTCCACGCAGCATACTGTGCTTTACTGGGCTTCACCCCTATAAACCACCCTTGTGGCTGCATGCTTGACTTTGATCACAGTAGCACTCTTACCTCTAAAGGTGCACACTCTAACCTGTCAAAGCTTCCAATAACAACAGCTTGGCCACTTGGACTACAGCATGCAGTTGTGAATTCCATTTCTGTAGCATCTCTGCTGTAATCAAACGTCTGAAGCGGACTTCCTTCTTTGGAATACAATGTAACCTTTTTATCACATCCTGCAGCCAGCACTCCTTCCAAAGGCCAAGCAAGTGCATACGGAGGAACNCTGTGAATGCAAACCCGCCCTTGCAAGGAAACATGCAAAAACGTGACATTAATGTTTATTGTACTTTTCAGATAGACACGACCATTACCTGGCATATAATAAAAAATTAAAAGGTTTAAATGGAAGATGTTCAAATTTACTGAGAAATCATATAAACCTCAGCGGGGATTGAACGTAGGGCCTTTGGAACCCACTAGCCAAGTCATTTCGGTGATCTTGCATCTTGACAGCTTCTGACTTCAACTACTACTCCTATGAACGGTGCTGCCAATGTAAACTTGACCTCTGAAAATGGTGCTAACAGTTTTATGAGCTATTCAAGTACACAGTTTTGTTTCAAATTTTGAAATGTATGACCCACACCAATTATTGTATGTATAACTTCTCAATAAAATTCAACATCAATCATTTAAATAATTTTCTTTGGGAATAAAAATTTCAACTGAAAGTAAAAAGCTATTTCATTTTTTTGTGTACTGTTTCAAGTTAAAAAATCAAATCTTGCGATACTTCTGTTAAAACTAGGATTAAAACAAAATATGTTTCAAATTATTATTTTTACAGAACTATCTGAAGAAAGGATTTTGATCATGTCTGGAAATATTACACAACAAAATGAAAATAATGTTTTACTGTTTTAATTGTTGAATTGCCAGAAATTTTGTCCTTAATAAACAAAAATAATCAAGGTAACCCATGATAGTTATCCAAATAGCCAATAAATTAAGTACAGGTGTACTGGACATAGCTGACAAAAACCAAAACCAAATTTCAATTTGAGTTGTTCAACTGAGATATCTACTGCTGACAATTTAACACTTGTATTTTACAACAAATGTATATATATTATGGAAAGCAAAATAATTCCTTTTAAACATGTAACATACACTGACAAATACTTAGTCCCACCGGGGAGTTGTAACGAATGCTCACCTACTTGCGCCTCAGCGGTTCCATCATTAGACAAGTAGAACCTTGCAATGGTGCCATCAGCATGTCCCGACAAAAAACCTGTGCCACGAGTACTGAGAAACAGTAAAAAAATATATCAATACTATTATTTTAACATCAGAAAAGTATTAACATATCAACTATGACATTTTCATTCTCAGATCTAATTCTAATGAAACACATACATTTTGGTTAGATATTTCATAGCACAACAACAAAATTCCCATTAAATAAAATTATTTATACATGATGGTCATCCCCATAAAGTGCTTGTTGTGTGTTTAAATCTTTCATCACCCTTCCACTTCTCTCTATAATAAGGTCATAATCAGACTGTTACTGCTCTCTCTAAAGGCGGTATTACATTATACAAATTCTTTCAACCAAACCGTGTGTCCAAACGCTTTTTCCGGAAACACTGATTTTACACTATGCAAATCCTTCTGGACACACTTATCTCAAGAGTAGTAGTTCACTGGTCTACCACTAGGCGCAACTATGATAAATAAGAAAAGACGACAACTTTGCATAAGCATAATTATCTGTTACAGTGGTGTTATGAAGAAAATATTTCCTTGGCATTTTTATTTCATTTGGTACCATCCACACTTCTATATTGCTATGGTTACTACAGCTCAGCTCAAATAACTTTCTCACGCCACCTTATACGCTACATTGTTTCTTATTGGTTCTTATATTAGTTCCACAGAAACGTTATGGAAAGAATTAGAACATTTTCTGTATGACGAAATGTATTTGGTGAAGCATAATTACACTATCAAACTCATTCTGAAATGCATTTGAAGAAAGGATTTGTATAACTTAATCAGGGGTCGCGCTGCCTATCACACTTTTCGCCAAATGTGATTTTTTTATATATGTGGCAAATTTTTTATTCCTTTGGCGATTCTTGTGGCAATTTTTTTATTTCCTTGGACAATCCAATAAGATTCTTAAATTTATTTCTTTTAACACTTTAGTGTAATATATATTTAGCCTGTTTTCTTTCTCCTACAGTACTGTCGTATCCAAACGAAGCGTAGCGCGAAATTTCGTTTCGCTTAAAACACAAATTTTCGTTCACTTACCAAGCTACGAAAAATTAAATTCGCTATTACGTAGCGAATTTAATTTTTCGTAGCTTGGTAAGTGAACGAAAATTTGCGTTTTAAGCGAAACGAAATTTCGCGCTACGCTTCGTTTGGATACGACAGAATCGATGCTGCAACTTAAACTGTCACTTGTATTGCGTCCAATCATCCCTTTTGTTTAAGTTTATTAAATATCTACCATGTCTTGTTTAATGCCAATAGTGTTATTTTATATACATGGCGACACTAAACATATTTTGGCGAAACAAATTTGTATTTGGCGAATGGAGTGGCGAAAGAAAAGGAAAAGCCAGAGCAACCACTCCTTAATAACACCTTAACTACAAACTAACATGTTGGCTTAGCAGTGGAGTTCTTGCCTTCTGATCGGAAGACCCCAGGCTGACTACTTGCACTAAGTATAATAGACCATGGGCCAGCCCCCAATGGTTATCCTATGAATATGAGTCAGCCTGGTTAGCACCCCACATTAAGGTATGATAGAAGGCATCTTCTGAAAGGGGCGTTAAAATTGGGGTCTGAACAATAAGTGATCTAATGTAAAAGAACCGACCATTGGCTACGTGTGGAGAGAGTGACAAAATTCAATCAGCACGAGTCATCGTTGCGAAATGGATTATGTATCCAAGAGATCTTCACTGTCAATCTGTTTGAGGATACGTGTTGATATTCATTGTATCAACACCAACAAGATGGGTTATTTCAAGATGATGAACAATACATTAGCGGAGACAAACGGACAATTACACACATCAACATGAAGGAATCAAACCAACAACTACTGGCAAGAGAGCTGGTCAACTAACCAACTGTTCTATCATGGTTGGCGCTATCAGAATCATGGGACTACAGAAAAAAAAAAACTTTATCTCCTGCCACTTATATCTAAAATGTGACTCATGTACTGAAACTATTACAGATTTGTGATAACCAAGCAACACAGCATAAATCATGAACTACACCTTTAAAAGGGAAACTCCCAGTGGGGGCACTCCATACGTTGTAGGGTGAAACTATGCAAGAAAAAGTCCTCTACAACATAACCGAAACTCAACGAAATTGGGACACTTCCCAATGGCGGCTTCTCTTGGGGGGGATGGGGGAGACTGTCAAGATTCTATCTAGAGTGTCACGAGTCTATAATGACATTATATATAAACAGGACTTAAACTCACCCCTTATGTATTAGCAAAGCAAATATTATTATAAAGGGATTTAAAATATAGGGGTGTAGCGTAATGGTTGTACTGCACCATGGAAACAAAGAAACATGTGTTTTTTTGGTTTAAATGGCCTCATTCTACAGCTGAAATACTTACTTAACGGCTAGAGCCACAACATACGAATCTGTAGCGTACAATGTTTGAGACTTGTTTGTTTTGAGGTGACAAGCTCTGACTTTCCCATCTGCCAGTCCCACTACAATGGGTCCTTCGCTCGGCCAAACAAGACACGTCACTGCTGACTGCTGGATGAATTTATTACAAATGACCTTCTTTTCTCCCCTGTGCATAGAAAAGAAACATATATGTGGAAGACTCTAGTAGTAATATGGATGACATTCTAGTAACACTAAGAATATTAGTATGAACTCAAGCTGAACAGAAACTTAAAATATTATTTCACTTACCACAATTAAACAGTTTCTTTGCTTCACATTTCGCAAAACATACGGCTACCTCGAGAAACTGAAAATACAGCTGTAAAGTAGAACCTTTTTTAAATGACCTTAAGTGCATAATCCTTCCCTTTTTGCCAGAACTTTAAATAAAAAATTCAAGAGGGGAAATCTGCAGTGATTTGAATTTTAATAACAATAATTAAACAAAACCTGAAATTTTTGTAGGAGTGTTATTCGGAAAGTAAAGGCTGGTTGGTAGATAAAAAAGAAATGTAAAAACTCAAAAAATATTGTGTTAAACTGTAATCAAAACTTATACTAGCTTTTGTATCCCCCCGTCATACAAGGTTGCCCCAGTAAGCTCAACCAGTTCTCAACTGCTGATTTAAACTCATTCTATCCGCGAACATCTACGAGGCCAGGAATTTTTTGAGATGAAGAAATAAACGACAGTCGCTGGGTTCGGCCTTTATGACAAGAGGATAAAATAGCTGGTGCCCTGATTTGATAAGTGCCTCAATTCTGTGGGGTTACTATGTAGATTAGTTTGTGAGTTTTTGTACCTCTAGATGGAAACTGGTTTTATCACCTACCTATCAAATTTACTTTTTTTTTCTTTGCTTGTTTTGTACCCAAAGTACTACAACAGCTTACTGCCAAGGTAATATCAAAACCACTTTTTTTTTACTAACATTGTGTTTATGAAATTATGGCCTTGCCTTTTTACTATCAGTTAACTCAAACACAGCTTTTTAAAAGTGTTAAAACGTACAAAGTTCAGTTAATTTCTAATTCTTACAGTGGTAAACCCCAAATGAGGTTTGTACTAGTGAGGTCAAAATACATCTGTTACGGTTCAGCACACACATATAGTATTTTGCCATCCTTGATTGTATGTCGTCGATCAATTGTATCAGTACTGACAAAATATATGCATACACTTACTGCAAATATACATCACACAACAAACAGTTAGCTAATCTACAACGTGATGTTGTCGGACCCTTGTGTTACCAGACAGTATAAAGCACAGAACAAAAAACACTTAGCATCGTGTTTCTTATCAACCGCTCCAATGTATGAGGGGCGTTCAAAAAGAAACGAGCCGGAGTCTGTAATGTGCAAACCGGTGACAGAATTGTAATGTCGTTGCGTGTGTAACAAAGTGTGGTTCTGACAAGAGCTCGGAAGTTAACAGCCTGCCGCTAGAGGGTCAGGTGTGCATGCCACGTGACTACAAAGCTAGCAGAAGCACGCACCAATCATCCAACGCGGTCATTCGCGTTGTAAGCAGTGAAACGGTGAAATGGAGGCGTCAAAAGAAGAGCAAAGAGGTGTTGTTCGTTTTCTGACAGCGGAAGGAGTAGGGCGAACGGACATTCATCGAAGAATGTCANAAGTGTACGGTGAACACTGCATGTCCCTTGCAAGGGTCAAGGTGTGGCACAGGCGCTTCAGGGAAGGACGGGTGTCTCTAGCCGATGATGCACGGTCTGGAACACCAAACTGCATTACCGATGACATTGTCCAGCTGGTTGATGGACTCGATACCCAGGACCGCCGAGTTACGGTGCAAGCCGTAGCCGCCGAGGTCGGATTGAGCGTCGAAAGTGTTTACACGATCGTAACGGAAAGACTGAACTGGTGCAAAGTGTGCGCCCAATGGGTGCCCCACAGTCTTCAACTACAACAGGAAGCATGTCGAATGACCCACTGTCTTGATCATCTGCAGCGCTATGCCAGGGAAGGGAATGAGTTCCTGGCACGAGTGTTGGCTGGAGATGAGTCTTGGTGTCACCACTTCGAACCAGAATCGAAACGACAAAGTCTCCAGTGGAGCATCCAGGGTCACCACCACCAAAAAAATCCAAGGCCATCCACACAAGTGCAGGAAAGGTTATGCTGACGTTCTTCTTTGACCAAAACGGCCCCCTTCTGATAGACTTCCTGCAGCACGGGGCAACAGTGAATGCCCAGCGTTACTCGCAAACCTTGACCACTCTTCGCCAAGCGATCAAATCGAAACGACCAGGCCAGCTCACCCGTGGGGTCATTCTGCTCCACGACAATGCAAAGCCTCATACAGCCAACAAAATCACGGCACTCGTGCAGAAATTCAAGTGGGAGGTCCTCGGTCATCCCCCATACAGTCCAGACCTCTCTCCCTGCGATTACGCAATTTTTGGTCCCCTGAAAAAGGCTATGAGGGGTAAACGATTCAAGTCGGACGACGACGTAAAGCAGTACGTTCGGAACTGGTTCACAACGCAGCCCCGGGAATTTTACGAGACAGCCATTCACCGCCTTGTGTCACAGTGGGACAACTGCCTCAACAGCCAGGGCCAATACTTCTGACATACAGGTAATGGTTTCTGTTCCTAGGCCTCAGGCTCGTTTCTTTTTGAATGCCCCTCACATATACTTAACTCACTCCTAAAATGACATGGCTGTAAGCCCAAGCATACGAGCAAACCGTTTTAAAATGTACCCAATGCTTTGGTAGATGAGGTTGTAGTGACTTTCAACTGCCTTTTTTTGTGTGTGCGTAAAAATGAATTAAATCCACATGTCTCACTGCAGATCAATAGAAGAATTCTTTCTGCATTTTACAGGAGCTATTCACTGGAATAAAATATGCGATCCTACAAAACCTTCAATTAAAAAACAACCTTATTTACACATGTATTTTAAATATCATAACATATAACTTACCATTCATTTCCTATTTTATACACAAAGACAATGTTGTCAGTCTGTCCCACTGCAATTTTCGAGGAATCGGGTGAAAATGCCAAACCTTTAACAATGTAACTTCTCTTCCCGTACTGAAAAACGAAAATCACATGAAGTCTTTGAGAATATTTACAAGGTCAATGTTTTATGTTGGGTCACAGATATGTACAATCACACACAAAGACAGCCCCTTCTAAAGTAAACAACAATATTACTATAACTGATTTGTTGCACCACAAGATTATTTCAAATATCATATAAATAAAATCAACTTGAAATTTTGTTCTTAGACAATTATTTAAATGAAAGACATTTAAAACTTGCCGAGACACTTTGTCACCCTCAGCGTCAATCACCTCTATACTAAATTATGGTACTAAGTAGAACATCTATGTCTAAATAAAATATTGAACCTGTTTTCAACAAAACCCACTATACAGCATGCAGATAAGCTATTAAATACAAAATTGACACTTTGTCACCCTCAGCGTCAATCACCTCCATACTAAATTATGGTACTAAGTAGAACATCTATGTCTAAATAAAATATTGAACCTCTTTTCAACAAAACCCACTATACAGCATGCAGATAAGCTATTAAATACAAAATTGCAAATTCATAAACACTAATACAAATTCCAATGCTTATACTGTCCCTTACCTTAGGGTCTGCAGGTTTTGTTGCAAATTTATCTTTACGCTCGCCACTTTCATCAAAAAGTACGATGACACGTTCAGCTGTGCACACAGCTAGTTTTGCATTGTTTGGTGACCACGTCAGAGCCGTTACCTTAGCTGCTCCATCCTGTAAAATGAAATAGCAACCACAGTGATATGTAAATAATTACAAAAAGGCTAACGTTCATTTTAAACAATGCATTAAACGACACAGTGTGCTGCAATGAGTTTACCTTTGGAGCTATAGCGGAGATCTGTCCGAGTGCAAAAAGCCACCTAAACATCGATCTGATTCCAAATGGCTACAGAGCTATGACAGTTCGAAGTAGTTCAAGCAACTACTATACCCAGGGGTTGAAAAATATAGGGAAGGTCCACTCGTCAGGAATAAAATATGCAAGTCAGGTGAACGGGGGCCGTAATGCCCCCATAGGGGTCCATGGGCGGAGCAATCTTAAGTGTTTAAAATAGGCCTATACTTGAATTCCATGTGTAATTATGTTCTAAGCATATACAATGTGGTTGGCTCGCTTTTGAATTGAAATTATAATTTAACTCGCGAGTCATTTCTGATTTGCTGATTGCTGCCCACTTCCAGAAGTATGTCGTTTATGACTGTTCGATGAGTTACTTCCAACCTGTGTTTAAACACGGGGAATAACTGTCAAAGTACTAGGAATAGGGCTATCTTGTTTTACGATATTTGAAGTACCGGTAATAAGTTAACTAGTTTCAATCATTCTGTTATCATTACTTGTCACAGCTTTGGTGAAAAAGCTGTATATTTTTATTTACGACATTTTGGCTTCACTATAAATAAGCACGACCAGACGTCCAAGTAAAGCTTGGTTTATGCTCCTTGCCGTATGCCCAATGCCAGAAACGAAATAGAAACAACGTTGTTAGATGGTGTAAGACATACATACCCCGTACTTGCACGTTTCTGCATGCCACTGCCGGAGACATATTCTAATGTCTATTTTTTCCGTACCGTATCGTGCCTGAATCTAGAAACTATTTCAGTCTACCGCGAGAAAAAAAACAGTCGAAACCAAAGATAACATACGCATATCTAGGTCCATATTGTTTTCTCATTTACGCACGACGTTAGAGTTTCTCTGCCTGGGAGTCGTTATTGCACTTTTTCAGTTTGAAGTAATTACAGCGTCAGGATGGGAGATGATGCCCAGAAAGAACAATATAGGCCAAACGATGAAACATTAATTATTATTGTTCAGGATATTCCCAATATCTATGATAAATCTCAGCCAGATTATAGGGATTCCAAACAGAAAAAAAAACTCTTGGAAGACAGTTGCTAAGATAACAGTACCGGTATGTCATCAACTTTAACCGCCACAAATCTCAAACAATACAAACACAGTAGTTCAGGGACGAAAAAAGACGTCAAAACTCGAGTGGTTTCGTATATCGTTGGTCAGCTGTTTTTGCCAGAAAGCTTGCAGAACAGAAATGAGTATAAACATTAGTCTTGCAGTTCCCGGTAGCTTGCATGTTGCGCAATCCGGCAAGGAGCATAAACCAAGCTTAACGCGGGAATAGCAACTCACACTTGGGAAGGTTCGCTGAACAGCAATCATTCACCGATCATCACAGAGTGGCCTGTCCTCCTCAAATGCAGTGCGAGTCTCCGATATGTTTGCAGGGTTGGTCTGGCAGGCTTGCTGACTGGATGGAGTAATACTATATTCAGCTGCTCGGGAACACCGCACTGACAGTGAAACGTTGAAGCTAGTTTCTTTATTTTCAAAGTATTCTACAGTATGGTTTCCCTATAACTTCGTTTCTTGACCGTCACAAAATGTTAAAGTTTGAGAATTGTTAGATTTTTAAAAATATATTTTAAAAAAAGGCTCGCAATTTCTGACTCGTCTGCTACAAATTTCTACTCGTCACGGACGAGCAGACGAGCGTATTTTTCAAGACCTGACTATACCGGTACCATAATGTACGTAACTAATTGAAAACTGCAAATACAGTTGATGTTTGTGTCTCACAGCATGCAGTTTTTTTTTTGTGTGTGCGTCAGTATGCCTTTGATGCTTTCTCACTAAACCAGCTATAGCTCAGTAACTTTTCAGAACCGGACCAACCCTTAAATGGATTTTTGTATCCAGACAGAAATTTACTATAAGCTTCTCAAGTTAGGACCTTTCTTCACCTATCACACTCTACACAATATTAAACTGAGGAAAATTAAAATACAAACTCTAGTGAGAATACAAAATAACCTACTGTAATAAACAATAGAAATAATTTAGGTCTATAATATGACAGTAATTTCATAATTAATTCTTGACCTTCAAACGCGATTTAGGAATGTGATTTTTTTTTTTTTTTTTTAATGATAAGCAACTCACAAAAGGGTGTAATGCAAAAGCACCGTGAGTGCCAAAATTAACTGTTTTTTTTTTTTTTTCATAAAGCCACACATGAATAACGTACTTGTTTAGTCATGTTAATAATTTCCTTTGCATTCAACGTTTGTCACATTGCCAGGGAATTGCTGTACTGTGAAAGTGTCTTTATAGAGATTAATATGTAATTAGTTTAAGGAAAAATGGACACCAAAACAAATACAAGGCATTGAGTGTTCTATGATTCTCATTTCCCATAAGTAAAAAAACAGAGCCATTTGCTGACCAATAGTGTAATTTCTACTCAGGTGAAGGAATTAGGCCCTCTCATGTACAACCTTTGCAGCTCATGAATTGTAGAAAAAACTCTACTTATCCTAAAAAGACACCCACAAAGAAACCACACAGTAAAATCTTGGAAAACATGAAAAAAAATATTTACCTGGGCAGGTATTACAGTCTTCAAATGCTTCAGCTGCATGTTTACTCACACCTTGCTTGGGAATATCTAAAGTCTGGAAAAGATAAAAGCAGTAAAGACTAACCTAAATTATTAGACATTAAGCAAAGATTCTTTAAAGTTTAAAATCAAACACTTTTTTTTTTTGTCAAGTATTTCAGTCCAGAACATCTGCTGGACCCACCAAAGGTATTTTCTCGCCACTGCGTAGAACGTCTGGGCTTTTGACATTTTGTTAAGGCACATCAAAGTGCTAAGTATACTTTTACTTTGAAGAAGAAGTGGAGTAACGCTGTATTGGCCAGATGAAGATGGCTGCGAAGATAAATGCTGAAGTGCAGAGTATTATCTTGATGAAGCCGTCATTGTTGTTAAATTATCCTCTAGGTGTTCAGGATTTGATGTGCAGAACCAAGCAGGCTACTTGGTTTGGTCTGAAAGTAGCTGCACAAGTTGGCCGACTAGATGTTTCAGCGAGTTGCCCTTCTTATAAGATGCAAGGGCAACTTTTGGCATAGGACTGGATTTAGAAGGTTCAGCGGTGTGATGGGTGCCGCTTATATTCAGTCCTTCAGCTCGCAGTCGGTGGGCCTCGTCTTCACTTTCGAGAAACACTCGAATAAACGTCGTCTGTCGTCCAGTAGACTTAGCCAAAATACGAACACACTTCTTGACTTTGAAGTTACGTTGTATTAACGTACTTTTGATGTCGGCTAATTTTGTGCGTAGGTGTACCTTGGTTAAGACCACAGTTGGCACAGATGGCTTGACGACCTCATTGCTCAATGTATTGGCTGCTTCAGAAGCTGTAATTTCAGGCCTCTTATCGACACGTATGAGCGGTTTGGTAACTGCTGGGGCTATCACAGGTGTGGAGATAGCAGTTGGTGGCTGAGTTTGAGGCTCAGTTTGAGTGCCAGCAGATTTTGTAAAGCTACCCTCGCTTAGAATTGTGTAGGTGCTCTCAACTAGCCGCTTCAATTTTGCTCGCAGGAACTTCTCCGTCGCCTTCTTCATTCTCGGTGCCATCCACGTGGTATTCATCATCACAGCGAAGATGCAGATCCCATCATGGCACTCAACCAAGTCGACCGTAAGGAAGTCATAATGGTGGTTTAGCACAATCTATAGTACATACCCATGGCAACAATATGGCTTACTTTGCATACTAGACCCGAAAAAATTAATTCTGACAATGGTTTGGTCAGGAAAATAACTGGCAGTCCGAATCTCTAGGATAAGAAATAACTGATTCGGCAACAAGTCTTGTAGGTAATTGACTTTTAATTTGACGACGAAAAAAGTGCCTATGGTTAAGTCAGAAAGAATCAGAGTTATGTACTAGCCTATTCTAACTTCAATAATGGCTTGCATTAATTCAAACATACACAATTTTACACCTTACTGTTAGGAACTAAGCCAGTCAAGCCTGTATTTTTCCTATAGCATTAAAACAAAGTACCCGGTAAACAAATCAGATTACAATATGTGAGGATTTTAAACCATATTCTAAAAATCAGTCATATTACATACATAGGTAAAAGTACTACTACAGCCTACAGGCGTATTGTTGATGACATATTGGGTATGCGGAACAGTATTAGCCAAAGAAAACACAAGTTATTGTTTTGAAATGAAGGTAACTAATGCCATGCACAAGTCATTAAAACACTGTAGCTGCATGCATTCATTGACCTTATGATAAGCATACGCTTGTAAAAGTAAGCTTAACTACGTTCAGCCAGCTTGATCAACTTAAATAAATTGAACCAGTACAGCACTAACCGTACTGTGTTATGAAATTAATTGCCATTTTAAAGGATGGCAAAGATAAATTGAACCAATACAGCACAATGTTGGATGCTGAAAATAATTTTCATTCTACGAAAATTGTTTTTTTAATTGACATGCTGACTGAAGATAGTGTGTCTCTAAGGTGAAATTTCACTCAGAGTAGCTACTCAACAAAAGAAGCTACCCCTTTACTTACCTTACTTTTATCTCTTATGTAGCTTAGGAGTGGTTTAGAGCTTTCAAAGTTATACCCAGTTAATCACAAAGAATTAATCTTAATACTTGAAATCGACAGAACTTATTTACAAAAGCCTGTTCTTTGTAATACAAGTCAAAAATTTTGTTCATTTCATTAGAGTACCGGTAGCTGATATAAACAACATGGATTCCTTACCCAAAGGTCTTTGCAAGGAACCCATGTTGTTTATATCAGCTACCGGTATCCAAGGAAATGAACAAATTTTTTTACTTCTATTACGGTACAAAGAACAGGTTTTTGTAAATAAGTTTTGTTTATTTCAAGTAGTGAATCTTGAGTTGAATTCTTTGAGATTAACTGGGTATAACTTTGAAAGCTGTAAACCACTCCTAAGCTTCATATGAGGTAAAAGTAAGTAGGCCTACAGGGGTAGCTTCTTTTGTTGAGTGGCTACTCCGAGTGTAATTTCACCTTACCCAATACATTTAATAGTGCTCTTGTATTCAGTGTAATGAACCCAGACAGCACGTAAGCTTACTGCAAGCGTAGTTTTCACTTGATTTTGGCTTGCATAAACAAAGCTTGCCAAGTGTAAACTTCGTTGCTTGAATCAAGCTTGGTGCAAGCTTTAAGCTTGCCACGACAAGTTTGTTGCAAGCTTGCCACGACAAGTTTGTTGCAAGCTTGCCACGACTAGCATAAAACNAGCTGGACAAGTGTAAACTTCGTTGCTTGAATCAAGCTTGCTGCAAGCTTTAAGCTTGCCATGGCAAGTTTGCTGTAAGCTTATTGGCTTGACAAGGCAAGTTTGATGCACGTTTGAATCAAGCTTATTGTGCTGTCGGGGAACAATCTCTGGCCAAACACAAGTGTAGGCTGAACATTTAAAATACTTGTACTTAGGAGTTTTGCATGATTTTTAAAGACCATACAGCTCTCTTTATAACTTTAAAGTCCAAAATTCAAAATAATCAGGGTACCATACGGTATGTTTATTTATTTATTAACAGCATAAGGGAACATTTACAACTGTTCAGTTTTAAATTATTAATGTAGAGCCTCAACTGTACGGTGGGAAAAGCTTTGTGGATATTTGAAGTTAGCAAACCTGCATGAAGACTTCTGCAGTTTTGCTTTGATCTGGTTGTAGGTGAATTTCTCTAGGAATTCCGTGCAAAGTGAGTGATGACTCTAGAAAATTGAATCAAATAAGTTACAGTAGCACTATATTTCCCCAACAGTTAATAACATGCTGTAAGTTACTTGTTCATTGACATTTAGATGGTTTTCTAAAAGTTACAGTAAAAACTTGGTATCAATATTTGTTTTTATTGTTTTGTAAAATATGAATAGTTAAAAGGGTGCTTTCATCCTATAACAGACATTATTTTCAGTTACCCACACACATACACTAGATACACCATAGCTGTGTTCTAACTTCTCACTATAAACACGAACTGGTGTAAAGAATAAAACACCACTTAATAACAGGTATTACCATTAGAAAATATAATCAGTGTTAAGAATTTCCATTCTGCTGTTACTTGAATGTTGTCATGGCAACCACCCACCGCAAACCTCATTGGTTTATGTGATTTTAGTTTTATATGTTCGACTTCCGACAAACAACGAGTTTGAAACTCGATACCAAAACCAACACAGTCTTGACTCTCACCCAAGTGGGAACAAACTGTTTATAAGAGTTTATTTTGTATAAATAAACCTAGTAAAGGGAATATAAGTTAATTTGATTTATATATCAATTACGTTTTCAGCACCTAAAAGATTTAACAGAAATCAGCACTCCCATAAACGTATTTCAAGCGCAACCAAGCGTAGGTTCGCAAATTAGCAAGCAGAAGCTGTGGAACTGGCGAAAGATATTTACTCCTCCTGTGAAAAGCGACACCACAACGCTTAGCGCGCGCCTACTATACCTACGCGAAAGTGTTTATGTTTATATCACCGTCTCCTGGATCCACGCTGGCGTTCCCCTTAGCTGCTTGTTCAGACAGTTGATACGATTTACGTGTTAAAGTGGGGAGGGGAGCATATTTGCTATTTTACTCGCTAGCTAGCGCCACCAAAACCCGTTTGTAGTGTTAAAATCGAGATACGAAGTTGCTCGTATTGTGATGTTGAATTGTTTATAGCATGTAAGTACATATATCTTGTGTTATCCGATGGGCCATCTATCGGCACTTTGGGCGATACCGCTCCCCGCACTAAACGGCCCAACTGAACATGCAGCTAAGGAGAGCGCCAGCGAAGATCCAGGAGGCGGTGGTTTATACTTAATGTAATGTATACTTTTTTTTTTACTATTCTTTATTCTGAGCCTTGCTCTTTGTTTCTATTTCTTCATTTTTTCTCATTCATTCACACATATTTGACATCACAAACCCACAACCTCCGGGTCAAGAGTCAGGTGCTCTAACCACTCGGCCACGGAGGTCGACAAAGGGAATATAAGTTGTACTTTGTGTTATATTTGTATATGTAAATATATGTTCTATCTTTAGACCATGACAACTCCAATATTCTGTGAATTTTGTAAATTCTATGTAAGGATCTAAATGGAGGCAAATAAATATTATTATATGTTTATTATTATTATCTTCAGCGCACAGCCACGTGCAACAGCGCCTTGTTTAATATGTTGATTTCGATTCGGACTGTGTGACGTACAGGGACGACATACAGAAAATGTGCCAAACAACCAGTACCGATAGAACTGCTTAAATAAATTGCAAGTGCACAAGTGCTGTTTAATAGAAAATGTCAGAGAAGAGACAAAAGAGACTGGACATTGACTTCCACGCAGTTCTACTTCTTGGTATTCCTTATCTTTGTCAAATGCCTTTCCAATCACAATCATAGTAAAAAGCGTGACAATCCATGAAAACCCAATTTTTTAGGTACCGTATAAAGCTTTCCAATTTCCAGGTCTACATGTTTTGAAGGAATTTAGTTGCTACACATAGGTGATAAAGAACATGTGCTTAAGCAGGATCTCAGTCTTGGCTTTATTTACGGTGTACGTAGATATTTTGAAACAGTACAGATTAACGAAAAAGAGGCGTATGGTTAATAGACTTCACGATTATTTAGTTTCATGTAAAGATTTTCGGATACTTTAAAAATACAATTAAATTATGATAAAAATTGGTATAGGAATATGGATACAAATTCAGCATGGAAAAAAACTATGGAGGTAAATATTGACAATTCTGAAATTCTACATTTAAATCAAATTAAAAGAACGCAGGAGTAAAAATATTTAGGAAATAATTTCTGACAAGGAAATAACAAGTTAGTAAATGTAGCTGGACAAAAACAAAACGTAGGATGGGCAAAATACACTTACCATGAAATATACAGGATGGTTTGGAATGGGGCTGCATTAAAAATTGGAAAATCAAGAGCAATCGTCTTACTACAAAGATCTTTTGTCCTAAACCTAAAACCTCAATGGCTCCGTCATGAATAGTTGAATACCTAATTCATATGTCAAGACCACAGTCAAGACCAAAAATCAACTCGCCGAGACTTCGACTCCACAGCGAACTTGAAAAGCCTGCTTGCATCCAGTATTGCCACTATCTGGATAATTACCCGATTCTAGGGTTATTTACACGAGGCTAAACTGTACGGTAAATTATAGTTAGGGTAATTTCAGGGTAAAATAAAAAACAATTAAAAATTATATGAAAAATTGTTTTCCATTAGACGTATACAAATACTTTATTCTTAATCTTATACATATTCTGAAAAGAAATACCACTATAAACCTAACAAAATTCGCGCCTACAGTGCTTTGTTTATTTCTACTTCCTTCCAGCATTTTCATACTACCTTTATTTCAACATATCTAACGATATCGTAACTCGATGTATACCGCTTTCTCCTCCTTTGGGGTTGGCAAGAAAAGTGTAAAACTAGTGATTTAGAGGGCGGTTTGAGCCACGGTGGGTTTGAGCGTAACTTGGTGGCAACACTGCTTGCATCATTCATGTGGGATCATGGTGACTTGGACTTGATACTTGTGAGAAAACTGTATGCAGGATTGTAATGTGTAGGTGGATGTTGATAAGCGGTGAGTGCGTGATATACAAAAAATATTTTAGTGATTCGGCCGAAGAGAAAGAAGTTATAATAGTTTCTTGCACATTAGCGGACTGACAAAACTTAAAGGTCTAGGTAGGCAGGCAGGGTAGTTCTAGGCAGCTTGGCGTGAGATTGTGAAGGCTCTTATCACACATGATTTTCTGGATACAAATTGCCCTGCCGACACCTACAGGGCAATTCAAAAAGAATCATCCGATTTCAAAAAATCATAACTAT
>KZ869379.1:57064-68024 GCA_003456935.1 Machilis hrabei | reverse complement strand
AAAGTAACACGGTCTCGGAAGATCACCTACATTTTAAATGTTACCTCAAGACAGATCGCGGAAGACTCGAGTGATTCCTGTTACGAAGCAAAGAAATAACGCAAGCACGTGGTGCCCAGAAAAATATAACAAATAGCAGCATCAACAAAGGAAGACAATGATATTTTTGTCCGAAGGCCATGAATTGTCTTTTTATTCTATTCTTCACGGGCGGTAGGGCGCGGCAAAGACGTCACCNCTTTTTTTCTGCCACGTCATTAAGCTTAAGTCGAAACGAATGAATATTAGTTATAACGAAACAACACTTGAAATGGATGACAAATTGTTTATGATTTTTTTTTTTACTTTTCAAGCATATTTGCATCTACTCTATTCGACTGTTCTTGATATTTAGAGCATTACTTTTTCTTTTTGAAAAGTATGTTTCGGAAAATAAAGGTGTATCGTTGGCCGAGGATCCAGCATGCGGTGGGTTGCCTGTTCTGTTCGCTGTGATTTCATGATCAGCGTTGCACGAAAACGATATAAGTGGTTATCCGTCCGTATTGTCCCAGCAGATGTCGAAGGAACGTCTAACAAGACCATATTCTTAAAAAAGGTATGGCCATTTTAGAGAAACCTTGAAACAAGAGTAGAAGCGACAGAAATATTCTTGACCGTGCCCGGTGAAACAGCGTTTAGACGTCCACTACCCAAAGTTATCTTTTCCTAGTACAGCAAAAAGTCATTGGATTTTTGCAGTTTCTGAGCAGCGTAAATTTTCCTGTTACTTTATAGAAAGCTCTNAACGTTCCTAACGTACTACAGAAATACGTAACACATGACCATGATCACACGTTCCCTATTGAGGATAATAATTATGGGGTTCATGTTTGCGTTTTCATATTCTATTACTAGGAATCGCGGTTATTCGGAAGCCAAACCACGTAGTTTATGACCTTCGTTTTGCTCGTTTGATTCCTGACGTCACAGTGGCTTCTCTCCGCTTGTATGTCTGGTCTTTTTACCTGTAGGTCAGGGCCTGAAACCAAGTTCGTTGCAACGTCTGCACACGCCATTCAAGAGTACGGTGGTTGCAACATCAAATACAGCGAAACGTAAGAGTGATGGCTTTTATGACGGTGTTATCTTACGNGAACTGCCAAACTGGTTAAACTGTAGGACAATTTTAGATGTACCACTTTAATGCGTTTATAACTAACCATGACCACAATGTCTTTTAAATAGTCTACTGCATGAATCAACTTGTATAAAAACATTTTTACCTGGAATCCGTTCCCTACATACGTCAGTATATTTATCAAAGTGTATTTGGAAAACCACATTTACTGATTAAGAGTCAATGAGATGTAGATCCATTAGCGACTTTGGAGCGCTGACGGAATCCAACTTTCTATCAGATCAAACTTGACTTAATTGTAACTGTAAAGTGGTAAAAAGTACGCTTTACCGAGTTAGTGAAAACGTATTGAATTTACTTCAAATGTACTGATTGAGTCATGATAATTTTAGCAACTTGAAGAGCTCAGTATTACTAACTTTGAACCGAAAACTGAAATTATCTGCCTAGAATTGGTTTGACGTCAAACAATGGATAATCATGATTGTAAGTTGTTTTCTGTATTTTGTGGTGGTGGCCACATAAGATGCTTCCCACAAGCACAACCACGTCTACTGTTAGTGACCTTGGAGTATTATTTTGTTGGATCTGCTCAACGTAAAGAAAACTTGGCAGACGCAAAATCCCATCTTTGCTTATTTTGGAAACACCTTTTATACCTTGAGATATCCTTGCAAGATGCTCTTTTCTGTGACGCCTTTGAAAATAGAACAAACGTCTCATCTTTAGTCTCAAGCGTCTTGGAGATGTTCCGAACAACACATCGTTAAAGTGTAGCGTGGTGTGACTGCACCCATTTGGCTCAGGGCCCTCGTGACAGAACATGCCCTTGGCCCTACGCCATAAGACTCTGGCAAAAATAGACTCTTCGTCACATGCAGTAACGCTATTCCTTCCGCAATGACTTATTTCACGCTTAATCTTCTCGAACGTAAACAGGGAATAGTATTTTTAAGTTTGAATTGATGAAGATGGTAGTGCTTAGAATTATTAAGTCAACTGTAATTGAAACGTATTTTTCTTTTTATAATTAGTGTAATGACTTGTACACATATACAGTAACTCTCTCAATGGCAAAGATGATGACCTGTTGTTTTATGTTTCATAGTCAAGTTTTGTACAATCATGATTAAACATAAGACGATGGATCAGGTTCTGATGAAACGCAGAACAGACTCAAATTATAGTAACGAAAAAAAAAAAGACCTAAAGAAGTCGGCCTAATCTGGTGACGAAATGTAGCTAAGAAAATTATACACAGTAAACTACGAAACTGACCGATACATTTATAATATTTAATCATATCATGATGCTTTGACGGATTCCAACCAAAAATATCAGAAAAAAAACTATTTAAATACAGACAACTTATTTTGAAAACAAAATATATTTATTTTCATAAAATTATACCGCTACTGAATTGTGAAATAATGTCACCCTTCGCGGGGATCGAACCCAGGACATTTGTAACTCGTCCTCCAGCTCATGTTGACCATTTCTTAGTCTCTAAACCACTCAGAAGTCGTCAATATGGGCTGAAGAGTCAAGAGTGGGTTCCAAAGAACCTGGGTTCGATCCCCGCCAAAAATCTTTCTTTTAAAAAATTGTCTGGAAACGAACATTTAATTTAAAAACTAGAAGTACACAAGAAGATATATCATACACGTTAACATCGCAGTATATCAAGTTAAGTTAATTTGCACAATTACATTACGTTAATAAAATTACTGATGGTCATCATATAAGTGACAATGATTGTAATGAATTCTAGTAAAGAATTTGCTCTATTTCTGATTTGCTTTGAATAAAATCGATCAATTAACTCATCAAAATCAGGCACTTTACTGATCTTCTGAAGCTCACTCCAATGAATAGTGTCAGTTCCTACTTAGAAAGCGCATTTATTTTCTTCCACTTCGGAACCGACTCTAAATAAAGCAAAAGTATTGATATTCAAATCAACTCTACTTACATTTGGAAGACATAAGATCGAGGAATGATTCGCTCCACTTTTTAGCTTCTTCAGGTTGAGGTCTTACGGACGAGATGGTGGTGTCGGTATGCCTTCGTCGTAAGAAACCGAGCCGAAGTCTCATATCAGAGCCCCTAGAAAGAGACAAAAAGAACAAGACGTTATGGAAAATCAACAACAGTGTTCAGTCATTTCAAGTGCAAAGTACACAGCAATGACAAGTGTTCAGGATCACCCACGCGCTTACTGTAACAGATGATGACATATGGGCGCGTATATTGTTCACACAACGACACTATTAGCACTAACATGCTAAATAATTGTGCAGTTANCCAACACAGTTGTTTTGGCTTATTCATAAATATTAGACGNAGTACAGAGAGTAGACTGTATATATATGACGATTTTCGCACATGCACAAAAAAGTAGCTTTATTTACAGTGGTACAGTTAAGCTGACGTCCTTTCCCCATCAAGCACAATTTTTCATAACAATTATCCCCGTTTTTTAGAGCTGTATTTATATAGTGAATGGCTTTTCTATGGAACGCTTCAAAGCACCAAAAAGGATTACAAATCGATGAATACTCCATTGTTACCTCCAGTACCAAAGGTCAGGCACGAAGTTGTTTTATTTACGAGAGCAAATATTGTGATATACTTACATGTGTCCTTGTTCCATATGTAACAACATTCTGCAACTCTCAGATATATAAACATCATATTTTGAGTAAAATATAACCCGTGAAATTAAACTTTAACTGCACTTGCCAAAACACAACTTTGTCGGACTACTCTGGCGTAGCACTCCGACCCCTGGCATTTCAGAGCAAACTCGGACCCTCCGATTCCCGTCTTCTCCTCACCCCCTTCAGCATCCCATGAGATGGTAGATCGATCTCATAGCTAAGCAGTGTTGCCGTATTACGTCATTTTATTTTGCGAAAATGGCAACGTGCACACATTTACCTTGAACTTGAAAGACCTTTACCGGTACTGTTTCGATTATACATTAATATGCAAACTTTTTTTGCAAAAAAATTGGTTTCTTTCTTTATAACAATAAATGATATTAAATATGTACACAAACAAACACACTAAGACAACGAAATTATTATGTACGACAATATGGCGTAAACTAATTCATACAGAAACAGTCATTGTATTTGTTAACCGTATATTTAATTGACGTTAATACTTTTATGACGTTCAGTCATAGACAAGATAAAATGAGGTTAAACAATTTTAATAACAAATTTCATATAGCAAATCTGAAGACAAATCGGGATTTCATCATTGGTTGAAAATTCAGGAACTTCTGTCGACTGCAAACTGCAAAGTAAATTCGCAATTCTTTGATTTGGCTATAGTAGTCTAGAATAAGAAGTATGCAAACCTCGAATTAATTTTTTGTCGCTATGCGGAATCAAAAAGTGATAAAACTCACAATGGAATGTTCTCCCGTCTATTATTCATTTTTGTACATATTTCAATAACGCGTGAGTTTAGCCTCGTAATAACGTATTTAATCATCATTTTTGTCATATAAAAGTACGTGTTTACTTTCAGTGTTAACCTCATTTTATACAAAAGCCATTCAATTATTAAAATACGACAATTTCATGAAGGAATATGATTAAGTATATACAGAATCCGATATTATGATGAAATATGTAAAGAATCAGCTATCAGATGGCAGCACCTACCGTCACGAGTTAATCAAATTTGGATTCCGTATAGCAATACATTTTTTTCCACCGGCGAGATAGGGCTTTTTACCCACTACTTATTCTAGGACACTATAATTTGGCATTGCATCTGTTTACAGTGCCGAGTTTAAAATAATGACAACCACGTTCTTATAAGCACAGCTCACCAGCAAAGTTGTTAACTGACTAGTGCTAATAAAGTATTAAACAAATCTGAAATAAACTTCACGGCCCTGAATTAATGTTCTTAAATCAGAATTGTTTCGACAATAATTGGCCAGAAGCCTAAGACGATTTGCCGAAAAACGTAGTATACTTACAATCGTTAGTGTTTTAATCTACATTCGCTACACAAACAGCAGTTATCTAAATTTCACTGTTTTTAATTATCGTGTTACAAATTAGTGTGTAGAAGTACAGAGATGTTACCACATATTTAACTTTAATTCATTAAAAAACAACAACAAAAATGTCAGTTATTTATTTAGTGCTTACTTCAGTTAGTATGTCAACGAAAGTGAACCCTACGAAGTCTACTACCCGCCTGTCAACAGGTGCCGGCATCGAGTCCCATCAGAATGAGAACTGCTAGTACACGGAAGCTAAGAAATTTAGTAATTAAATAACTTGTACTCGACACAATACTTGTATGAAACGCATTGTGAAAATGTATATTAATTACATTACTTTTAAATTCGCTTAATCTCCATTCATTTATGGCATTATGGTATACAATATTAAATTTAAAAGGTAATCTATAAATTTACGTAAATAAATTTTTAACTGAAAAGCACTTTGCCCTTAATTTTTTTTAATATCCGTTCTTGTAATTTTGTTCTCAGTGAATACGAACATGTACACATTTTCAAGTAACACACTAGCTTTACATTAAGTAAGACAAGTAAACATAATTATTATGTAAGACTTAGGGTCTACGGATGTTTGCTTAAGTTACCGGAAACATGTGGTTCCACCACAATCAGTGATGTGTAGATATATGACGTCAATGGTTAGAAAGTAACACGCGATTCATGATGTGGGAAGCGAAATATGAAACCATGTCAAATGTATTATGTTCATTTTAAAAATGTGAATGCATATTATTCAAGCTTTAGTTAGTTTCGGAAGTACTGAGTTCGACTCTCTATATTAATATTCTACATTGTCTGGTCATGCCTGTTATCAAAAATCAGGAAAAAAATATAGTTTCAGACANAAAACTGTGATATATTACACTTTGACCTTACCTTCGAAAGATGCGAAACACTTTCGGGCGTGGACCCATAGACGTTTGATGGTCCATGGGTTGAAACCAGAAACTTAGCGATCCTAATGCATTTTTGGTTGCCTTCACTGATTCACGCCGAAGCGACAAATCACCTGTTTGAATCATTTCGTCTGATTCACTTGATGACGGAGTATCGAGCAACATACACACTTTTTTTGTTTACGAGGAAATCTCTAAAACAGTTCTTCAGAGTCAGATAATAACTGTCAAGTGTCAATGCCGATAATTCTGCTTTGCGTTGAATGATGCACACTGTTAACTGCTGTCGTGACGACTGTGCTTTTCAGGAGAAAACCTATGCTTATCAACATGTTCCCACGCATGCGCACTGACACGAACGTGGTTGGAAGTCGCGCTGCTTTCCGCGCAACTCGGTGCTCGGGCGTCGCACTTGTTCACCTGTATGACAAGTCGAGATTCTGTTTGCACGAAGTGCTGANAGCACGAAGACAAGAAGAGTATAAAGCGCTTTTCGGAAATCATGTGTACCTGAGATTAATTACATTCCGTGAATAAATGAATTACTTGGAGAAACTAATAAAATAGTGTACGTAGTATTAGCTAGGAAGACGGGAGTTTGAAACAGGATTTCTTAAATCTTTGCTAACCATCGTTGATGTATTTAATGTAGACACTAATTTACTAAAATTAATTGAAGGAAATGATACAAATTTTGTGTTTCGAAATATCATCTTTATCGCGTCCTGCCACAACATTAGCGAAATGATAACATTTATATGTATTTTGCTGAAAATGTGTTTTAGTTACCGGTTTTTGTAATACATGTGATTGGTTGATTATCTGAGTTTATTGTCCCACGGTTCTGTACCTGTGATTACTTAGATGCATCGTCAACAGATGTGCTCACTATTATGAAAATTAATTATTTATTACTGGAGTTACTGCCAATTTCAGAATTTCCAGTTATTAATTATGATTAATTTATATACGTAACCTTCATGTACATATCCGGTTGTCTACTTTGAATCTGTGAAACAGTAATATTAAGAAAACACAAAATCGCAACATTTATTAAGAGACAACATTTGTGACAGAGCAATTTAAAAATTATAATGTAATTCATATACCATTTTTTTATGTTTCTAACACCTCAACAAAAACCCTCAAAATCAAAGTTCTTGTACAATAGGGTCTACGTTAAATATTTGGATAATTATAAAGTGTGAAATTTTAGTGAAAAGGGTTTGACATTTGGTGGTAAGCACAACAATCATTATTATAGGTACTCTTTCGTTGGTGACTGGACATTGGTTTACGAATCTATGTTACTATTTTTNTGTTGCTATTAATCATTTCGTTGCAAAAACTATTAAATTCGTGAAAAATGAGCAGCTATTGGAAGGAAACGTAAGGTATGTTCTAAAAGTTTTTGAGTGTATGTATTTTAATTTTGACGAGCTTTACGCACCTTAAAAATGTTTTTTGCAAAACAAATATATTATTTGTCATTACAAGCCCACCGAAACGTGAAAATATTTGCATAATAGTATTGAAACTCATTGAACGTGATAACATTTCTATCTCAGAGGAAATAACAACATAATTCGTTCAATTATTGCTCCGAAAGCTGATTTGTTTCGTTGATTCACTGAAATCCCAATGTGCATTAGAAAACTGTAAATTTGTTCCACAGTACTATTAAACCAATAAAATCGCGTTCTAGAAGTTCGAACAATGCATCCATTTAAGCGTTTTTTGTACCATTATTTTTTTATAATTTTCACATAAAAATACGTGTATTAGTGTAACGTGGTATTGTATTTAATCGTTCTTAGCTCAAATTATAATTTAAAAATCAGAAAGTGATTTTACAGAGAAGTAAAACGTAATTGTGTATTATATTATACCAAGTTTAACGAAATTCTTACAAAAATGACAGTGCTCACTTCTCCTTTAGAGGAGAGAATGTTTTAGTAGAGTTAATGTAATACAGAAGAAAAATTATGAATTTAACTTTTAGGTTATTAAATATCCAGATGAAATTGTCGCTTACCACTGAACATTACCAGAATGAATTTGCACCATCTAAAATACTCTAATTTCGCAAATGTTTGATATTCGTACCGTTTCGACGAAAAAGTCAAATGGAAAATCGGACCACATAGGCCCTATAAGTTATCACACTTTTAATTTTTATTGTAGATTTCTAAATTCAACTTTAGTTAACGAGTGGTCAAAAAAAAAAAAAAATGAAAAAAAGAATGAACAGACACTTAAAATTACTAATAACACATGAGAATTGTAGAAAATGGAAACCGCATTCAGCTTTAGGCAAATAAAAGAGCCGTAACAACATTCAGCTTTAGGTGGATGTTAGGAAAGGAAAACAACATTCAGCTTTAAAATTGCTGACAAGATGCTTTACAAATATGAATCTTAGAAAAGATATATGAGGGCAAATAAGTGATTAACAAGAAACAACAAATTTGATGTTTAGAAAATAAAATAATTGAATNTGACTGATAAAAAGTACGAAGTATTTAGTAATGTTGACTGTATTGAATACAAACCGAATTTCAAACAATTCAGTTGGAATTATACTTTTTCTTGTTCACGAAACAAGCTTTGCTGGACTCTAGAACAAGAGGTTTTGAGTTCGAATCTCACCTTGGTTTTCGTATTTAATATTTGAACATGAAACTAGTTTCTTCGAGTATGCAATAAATATCACGATTTAATAAGTTTAGTTGAAGGGACGTGAAAACGCCTTCACAAGAACGGAAGGACAATCTTTGTACCACAGAACAATTATAATAAAATAACTCCATTTAAGAAAAGTGTGATAGAAANTTGAATCCCATCTCAGAGCAGACGGCATCTAATTAGTGGCGTTCAGGTTTTGCTTCTGACGAGAATTAAAAGCAAATTATAATAACGATGCGATGTGACAATTCACAGAGTTTCAAATATACATGATGTCACAAAGTGTCTTTGTGTATAAATTCATACTCTGTCTGCACTTAAAGATCATTGAAATAACAAAAGAATTTCTAGCTGGTACTATGTAATATCTGCAATTTAAATACAACGTGAAATTATAACCACAGCTAAAAGAAACTAAAAAATTCATAGTTCATGCTTGGCCTTCAAATCAAACAAAATATAATTTCTGTTTTGATGTTTTTTCAGTACACGAGGTTTTCATCACATATTTTTTTATCTTTTACACAAAGTTAAAAGTGTAGTTAATGTTTTACGTTTATCTTTCAATTTTAATATTGAATAAAGAAGAAAATCAATTTCATTAAAACTAAACATGTTCATGTGTATAACTAGCTAAAATATTTAACAACTGAAACAAACCAAGTACACCAAAATCAAGTACAAAAAACCTGTTCAGTACTTTATGTCTCGTTTTCACCAATTTTTAACAAATTGTAACGAGTTTTAACGTCACTGTGGAGGTCATTGCGTTGAAAGTACTTATTCTTGCATTTTATTCTTGGCCATCCAGTCTGAAAAGTCGTAATGACGTGTGAAGGAATAAAACTCAAAAGTGTTTGTCACGACATTTCAATTTCTTTATTAGAATCTTTGTCATACTGCTTAATACCAGTGACGTGCGGTGGGTATAGTGTTAGGCCATCAATCAACATTGCCAAACGTCTTCTTGGTTTCTGCAAGCACGGCACAGTTAAAGGTTACCATAGCAAAGAACGATTTACAATGAAAAATACGTTTGGCAACGATGCATGTCACTGCTTAAAACAATATTAAATTATTGTACAAACTTAAAAATAGAAATAAAAATGTTGCTAGTTGTATGGCAATTGTTGTTTATGCTTTTCAGTTTTAAATGTAATTTTGACAACATTGTGACAAAAATCCCAATAAAGAGATCGAAACATAGTAAAAAATACGTTGAGTTTACCTTTTCTTGAGTACCAAGTATTCCCCAAATATATATGTATACTGATGAATTAAAATCACTGCCTAGAACATTTTAGCATTTTTTCGCAAACTTTTCCGCTGTCTCGTTGCATTTAGTGACCAAAATGTTGTAAGCAAAATAACTTTAAATTTCTCATTTCATGTAAAGAAAATCAATACTTCTTCCCTGATATTAGCACATCAATTGCTATAGAGGCGAACTATTNGAATAAAAGAAACGAAAGCAAGAAGTGATGAAAACGTAATTTCTTGATATGAGTTGACCATTCTCTACTAGAATGATGAAATTGTGATCGAACTTTTCGTAAACTTTTCCTCACACTATATATACTGTACGCTAGCGTGCAAACGTCTTCGCCCATAAGGAAAATTAATAGGATATGCCTATTCTTTTCTCCCGTATCAGAACAATCTGAAGCGCAAAGACAATTAAAAGTCAACAAATTGTGATGCGTTCTGGAGCGGTTGCAAGCTGAATGGAAGAAATAACATATGAAACCTAGAACAAACTGTTAGCCAGAATGCCAAAGCTTTACACCGCTCGCATCCGCTGATGAAAGCAAAATCTAAAATTTGAACAAGTGGAGCGATTTATATATATATACATATTTTTGTTTGTTTATTAAGTAGAGAATAGAAGCAGAATTTATACTTATTCTGAGTTTTTCCCTTCTCTTGCTTATGATTGGATACTTCACACGAGGAATAACGATACTATACAGCCTATTATTATTATTTTATTAATAAAAAAAAGAGTAAGTGCATAAACCCGTCTTAATATTTTCAACTTTCGAATACATCAAGTACGAGAGAAGCGAGGGATTTGTTGCTACGTAGAGAACCATGTGAGAGGCGAAAGGCATACAGTACCAGCATTGATTTTGTCATATCGAAACGAAGCGTAGCGCGAAATTTCGTTTCGCTTAAAACGCAAATTTTCGTTCACTTACCAAGCTACGA
>KZ869376.1:17218-31613 GCA_003456935.1 Machilis hrabei | reverse complement strand
AATAAAAACTTGTAATTTCCTGTTAGCACATTGTTCACGCATATTGCATGCATTATTCAATTAGAGAATGGACCTGTAAGTTGAAGTAAATATGTAGCTGAATTACAAATTTTCCTTAACAAAACACCAAATGCACAGCACCATTTGCATAGACAACTGTACTGACTAAATATTTGCAGTATATCCGGAAAATAAGGGCCGATTACGCATACTGCTAATGCGCACGATGCCTGTGTACAGTAACTCCAAGCTGGTGTATTAGGAGCTAGCTGCTATTTACATTTCTGCCATNTTGTTTTTAGAGTATGGTCCTTGTATGATGGGTGAAAGAAAGGTTAGGAAGTGGTGTATTCCATTCAAGGAGGTAAGAACAAATGTTCGTTTTGAGGAACGGAGTGGTCGGCCGACTGTCCATCGCAGCTGATGAACTTGTGAGTGTGGTAAATGACAAAATTGAAGAAAACCGGAGGTTTGCGATTTTACAACTGAGCCATTATGTTCCTGAAATGTCAGTCTCCATGTACTTTGACTAAAAGTATGATCTTCTTCAGTGGCTACAACTAAACATAATATGAAGCTCAAAGCAGGTAAAGGGGAGTGAGAAAGGAGAATGTTGGGAGCACATGAAAANGGTAAAGTGTGAGTGACATACTGGCAGCTCTTGTTTTAGGCTATATTTCTAATTGTTCCATATAAAATGTAATTTCAATATTCTATTTGACATGAAGAATTGAGACATCATTACAGACCATATTATATTGCTCCTCCTTCAGTTATGTGGCCTGCAATGTCAACTTTTTCCACANCATCATTTCTCAAACAATACCAGTGTTAGTACATTCATTTTTTTAGAGCCTCTGATTTAGAAATCTTGACAGTTCTCTCAACTAACTTGGTAGACTGACTGGAATCTTTCAACTTTTAAAACAGTTCTGAACTTAGGTACTTCTATATGGTCAGAACTGTCTTTATGACACTTTTTTTGAAAACTCGTCTGTACATTGCTACAGACACCGGACTGCCCGTTCCAACACCAAGAACTGAAAACGTGTATTGTTGAAACACTAATTTAAAGGAAATTTAAAGTTGTCCCAAAACTACTGATTTCCGCACACATTGTGTCTTTCGATGTTTTGTCCGTTTACAAATTACCTACAAAATGTGAAAATCAGTGAGTAGAGTATGTTAACTTCTGATGACTTTAAATTTGCTTTAAGTTGGTATTTAAACAATACATATTTTCAGTTTTATGTGTTGGAGTAGACAGCCCAGTGTCTGTTGTCAATTTAGTCATGGAAGAAAACAGCTTTTAAAAGACCTTTTTTGTACATTGTGTTGACAATGTTGTTTCAGAGATTCCTGAAGTGTAAGTTGAATACATGTTATGCAACCTGATTAGTTGCCACCCACATTTGTAGTTCACATATGAAACAGAAGACGTGCTGAAATTGATTCCCTTCTTGGACATGAGAATGCATTATGAGCTTGGGCAGTTCAATTTCTACTGGTACCATAAAAGTACTTATTTGTACAGGGTGTATCTTAATTCGAGTGACAATCTTCTATCACATATAGTGGACAGCCCCAGGACCAATTCGAGATAGGGAAGTTAGGTCCTAAGACCGCTCGTTTCGGAGGTACGCCCTTTCAAAGTTCCGCACGTGTAGCAACGTTGCATCGTAGCCTTTCTCCACTGACCACGATTCAAGTCTTTACCTTGATCCATAGCTCAGTGCTAACGTCTTTGCTTTTGAGCTTTCGTGCAGCCTGGTCTGCGTTCGAATCTCGGTCACCATCTTACGTACTTTTTTATTTTGTTGTCTCTCGTCGTTTTATCTCTTTATGTAACAAGTTTATAATTGCTTTTTTTTATTTTTTGCATTCCTAGTTTGGCCTTTGTCCTAAATGGATGCTTCGCTTAAAGTTTGCAATACCCACTTGAAACAACCACACATGACATGTCTTTTATTTTTCCTGTTTATTCATCTTTCCCTTTTTCATTGTTTTACTCCTGCTAAGAAAATATTCATAACGTCTGAAGTCAGTTGTAACGTTCATTTGTTATTCAAACCAGTTAGTTCAACAAAAATAACAATTTTTTGTCAAAAAAAATAAAAAGTTTCCCCATTTGCAAAAATAAACATTTTTGTCTAGAAACATACACATTTCTGTCTACAAAAATAAACATTTCTAACGGCAAAAATTAACACATTCTTTCTTAACATAACTCGTTTGCGTATTTATCAGTTCATAGCGTAATGGTCGTGAATTAACAGGTGTTCACAATTACCGCCCCCTAACAGCTGGACTAACGCATAAATGAGAGTGTCTCAACAGGGAATCTCGACATCTTTGGAGAAAGCCTACGTTATGTCTAATGTGACCACTATTCTTACCACCAGATCTTCTTCGCTTTCTACCAAAGAACTGGTCCACCCCTTCCAATCCACCTTTGTTGAAATTTGGCATTTAAGTGATGTCGCATTGCGAATAAGTTATGTGCTGGCGCTCCGTTGTGTTGATACCACATCACACCCTGCGTCTGCAGTGGTGCCATCTGTTGTCTGGGAACAAAAGCATCCAAAAACCCAGTTAATGGCATGATTATCCACGAATTCCTCTTAAATGTTCGGTAACCCCTGCTTTTCTTGGTAAAAAAAAAAATGAAACTTGTGTATTTAATTCATCAGAAAATATACTTTTCAGGTCAGATTCTTGTACAGGTACCCTACACATTTAAAATTAAGGGTGCAGAGCAATTGTGTCCTCATAAGACTAATGCAGAACAGGGCTATATTCAGATGATAATACGTCTGCTATTAATGCGGTAAGGTGCATTTTTATAAGCAATTCTGAAACTATAAATATACATATTCAGAGAAGGTGGTCACTTGCATCTTCAAAATCATTCAAACTAGTGTCAATAAAAAAATTATAATATTTTGTAATTCCATGTTTGCATCTCGTTTTTTTTTTGTGCTTAAATAGGTCTTTATTGATAAACTGTTCCTTCCTCTTAATCTCCTTTTAATGTTTACTTGTCATTTTCTTTGGTTTTGTTTCCTAATCATGTATTTTTAATTAGGCTCTGTATATCTACATTATTTGTATAGACTTTAAGCTTGCATAACCCATAGATATACCTATCTCCGCGTAAGATATGTCACAATTTGTTTCTGCATTCTCTGCATTGGTTATATCTACAAAACCTCCTTATTTTGAATAGAACTAAGATCACAAACCAAATTCAGGTTCAAATTGTGCACCAACTTGGAAACCAAGTAATACTAAGCAATAGTTGGCAACAGTGGAAAGGAAATCTAACTTTCAGTTGAAATAATTTGTTTTTATTTGTCCTCATTCAGCAGACTTCATGGTAAGTGGTAGCTTCTCTTTTTTTCGTACATTTTTTGTCTTGGATAACAACTTATATCACGATGGTTAGAAAATCTGCTCCATCTTACAAGGGGACGGTCAGACGTTTGAATCTCCGATTCGAATGAAACTTCGTGAACTTGCAGTCCTCAATACAAACAAGTATTTGTCTAAATAATAGGGCACACCTTTACGAGAAATAGGCCTCTGAATATTCAGCATTTAATTTATAACGACTTGGTATATGCCCTGTACGTCTGAGCTGCAGGTAGCCCAGTGCACAAGGCGCTAAGACTCCAGATCGCTGGATCGATTCCCAGAAATGTATGTTTTTTGTTGTTGTTGTTTCAAAGTTTTTTTTAATAGGTCTACTTCATGTGTAATACTACATAGAAATGCCAACACAGGTAAAAATGAATAAGAATTAATAAAAATTACTTGTAAACGACATGAAATAATTACATTTAAATGTATGTTTATTACATTCTACATTTGAATACATTAATCATTGCAATGGGTGGCCTTATCAGTTGATGAGCTACAGTGAAATTAATCATAAAAACAGTGAAAACAAAGAGTACTGCGGCATGTAGCGCATCTGACGAAGCCTTCTTTAATACATGCACATGGGTTTTTAAGGGCTACAACGGAAAAACAGACTTCGTTTACGTTCAGGAAGATTTATCTCTCATCGCATAAATTAGCCGTAAACCGCAACATTTTGATAATATTAATTTACCTATTCCTGTTCACTTTCTACCTATGTTGGCATTTCTATGTAGTATTACACATGAAGTAGGCCTATTAAAAAATGCATTGACCGGGAATCGATCCAGCCATCTAGCGCTCCGGAGTCTAGCACCTTGTACACTTGGCTACCTGCTGCTCATGGTAGATTGCATATTCCAAGTCCTTATAACTTAACGCTGAATGTTCAGAGGCCTGTTTCTCGTAAAGGCTTGAGAGGTGTGCCCTATTATTAATTTGGACAAATAGTTGTTTGTATTGAGGACGTCTGACCGTCACCTTGTTAGTACCCTGGCTATCTCTGTTGTCAACGTATATATCTGTGCGGTAAATGCAGTGTTTCTTCTTACTATCTGAGAGTCAAGTTTTTTTTTTATTTCTTTAAGTTTTTTTTTCAATGTGTAGGCTTTATTGCTTCTGCAAATGCTTGTACAAGTGTGTTTTATAGGATGTGGAATGCGTGTTCTTTCCAGTCTACATTTTACTTTTATTTCCTCTGAAGCTGTCATGTCGTTGTTTCAAATTAACTGTCACAGCAAAATATTTAAAGAAGAAATGGGTAGAAANTATTGCCTTTGTAACACAACCGTCTTGCCTTTGATCTTNCAGGTCGACAGAGATTCAGAATTGCGAGTTGCCGATTACGTGAGAAAGACGGGAGTTCCCTTCTCGGACGTCGCCGTCAGCGAAAGCCAGTCCGAAGCGGACTCCGCTTCCGTGACGTCGAGTCGAGAAGCAGGTTACGACAACAAAGGCGAATCGCCAGAACCTCCTCTGAAGTTCCACGTGAGCCCCCACATTCGTAATCATTTTCTAGCTGTTTTTGAATTAGCAAAAAGACAATGCTCTGGAAAGGGGTTTCCTGTGTTATGATGATTGTGAACTATGAAAGAATATAATATATTGAATTGGGCGATTGTTTTTTGTATTAGGGAGATGTGTAAGCCAGCACATGTGATTCTTTTTGTTCTCCTTAAAGAAACGGCAAACGTTTTTTCACTGTTGAACACGTAAAGGTGTAGTGAGTGCATCATGATATATAGTTTATAGTTTGGGTGTTGGAGACAAATGATATTGTTATAAATGGTTTATACAGTGTGCCATCGTTTATGCCATATTGTGAATAAAATGTTTTTATTGTTGTTGTGTGAAAGTTTGTACAGTGTATAAAGAATTTAGAATTGGCAGTTTGTTGGTTAATGATTAAAGGACTTCTTTACTACACCATTTGTGTTTGTTGCTGTATTTGACTGCATTTCTTTTTTTTCTGTCTCTCTCTCAATATACTGAGGCTAAATTGACACATTGTATGCATTTACCAGACAAGTAGATTAATAACATTTTATTTATCAGTATTAATCAGTGCAAAGTAAAGTTAGCAAGATAAATAAATGACTGAAAAATTATGAACTTGATGCATATGAAGTCACAACAGAACTTGCACTCAATAAATGTTGTATTACAGGGTAATAGTAGCTGTCATAAGAGTGTGAAGAATTCGTATAAAAAATAAAGCCTCTTTCTTGGGTATTGATGTCTTTATCTTTTCTGTTAATACTGGAAATATTGTTATCATCTGTGTGTATAGATGACATCCCAAATTTTCCTTTGTTTAAAATACTTTTTATAAAAACGAATATGACTTAAAATTACCTACTTTGTGGTTTTTGATTGCCCAACAGTGCAGTCTGTCACATTCAAAACCAAAACTATTGAAGGTCAACTAAAAAATTATTTTCCCAAAGGGGATATGTGTAATTTTGTAGCTATCATAAATTGTTTAATATGCATTAATAAGGTAAATAATGTATTAACGCCGGTTTAGTTTCACTGAGAAAATTTCCTCGCCCAGACGGGGCATGAAACTAAACCAGCGTTAATGCATAGAATTGTCTGAGAACTAAATTTCATAAATAAGGTAAATAATGATTAAGAATTTCTCTTTATCCTATACTTTTTATGTGTGTATTTTATAGGGCCTTGGCTAATGGAAAAATTATATAACAAAGACTAATTCCATACTTACATAATTTTTTAACTAAATGTACTAGTTTTCCAGAAAAGTTGAATAAATATTACTGTTGAAATGATAAAAGAAAACGATGTTAATGTTGAAATGCGATTCAAAATGCTTTTGTCGATGTTTTTAGCAATTGTTAAAGCTGGTTGAGTATTTACTGTGTGGTAAAAACTATATCAACGTGTGAAGACAATGTATTTTATAATTCTTAGAGATCCAGCTTAAAGATACAATAATACATTACAAAGTAGTTGCAAACAAAACACTTAAACAGATAGGCATGCATCCGCTGTAAAGCAGTGAAGGGCTGAGTTTCACACATCAAAGTAATAGACCTTTTTACAATTACTGAATTTAATATTAGAGTACAGGTAAGACATTTTGTGAGAAAATTGTCAGTGTTCACGTCGGTCTAAAATTCATTACTTGTCCTTTGATAATATTGTGTGCAATTTCAGCTCATATATTGTGAACAACTTTTATTTTGTTGCTGAAAGTGAATGCAGAGGATTGGATTACATTGGCGAGGTGTGCATAGTGTTTAAGGCAAGCTCTCAGTGTTGCCAGGGTGATTATTTTCGCGAGTTTTACATTCACTGTTTCTCCAGCGTTAGTTTTGTTTATGTTTAGCAGCTTAACTGATTATGATTTTCTTTGGTTGAATTCCTGGTATTATCACCAATACGCGAGGATATCTATGTTTACACAGGTACTCAACAGTAGACGTGAACGAAGAGAGAAAGTTGAACTGCTATGGCATTGTTTATAGAAAACAGTAATCCTCTGAATTTGTTTTTCTCCATGCTGTCTGTGGAGGAGGAAGGAATATTGATGTTGGTAATCCTTGAGTTTCCATTCTTTTGGGGCTCCTTTTTTTTTCCTCAAAAGAGTTCTTTTTAGATTTGAAAAGTTGAATCGTGGCTTTTCAGTTGAGTTGGATTCTGGAAGAGGGGCACATTAGGTCTGTGTGCCCTTTTTACAAAGATTGTGTTATATCTCCCACCATAGTCCAAAGAGGTTATCCTGAAATTCCAACACCAGGGGCCAGGNGATGCATATAGAAATGTGTCTGCACAGCTGGTTGCTAATAAAATAAAATAAGAATTTTCAAATACCATTTTCTCTAAACATCGTTTGACCTTCCGGAACCTGCGTCCATTANATTTTTGTTCATATTTGTAACCTAAGTGGAAAGATGTAAAATGTTTTCTCCGCTTTGAAAGAGGTATTTCATTGCTATATATCCTTCATAAAGACATTCCATAAATTGCATTTCATACAGAGGTGTGAAAGTTTGAAGTATATAATGGAGCTTTAAACATTAAGTAAAACTAGTAACATTTCAATGCTCTTCATTTGAATTGTGGATATGCCATTTTTATTTAACTTCTGCATTCCTGGTTCAACCTAAGCTCGTTTTTGTGAAAGGGACATCATATTATTTTATAGTCTGCTGCTGCATCTTTCTTAAACCTTACTTGATTGATATACAATTTCATAGCTCAACTAAAACTACTTCATTAGGGTTAAGACCTGTAGCAAGTATAAGAGGGTGAAATCTTCATAATTATCATAATTGGAAGAGTATTAGTTACAAGGCTAAAAAACTGCACTAAAACATTAAGACGTTTTGAACACGTTCGACTGAGAAATCGATTCAGTTGCTCATTTCAAAATCTAACACTTCATAGATTCCACTGCTACATATATCACATCTCAACTCTCTCCTGGCATGTAAGCTCTGTCTCTGCACGTGAAATAAGCTGCTTTTGGGAACGAAAATATTTTAAAGTTATGTTCATAGTACCAAACTGATTTGATAAATTAAATAGCACTTTTGCACGTTTTTTAAAGTATAAACAAGTTTGAACGACTAAAATCTTCATTCTTGAATATGTATCTGTGACGTGAAATATTACAGCTACCACTGGACTTCTTACTGATACTAGGTTAGGCCGACTCGTCAGTTCTGAAACCAAAAATACATTTTAACACAAACTGACACTGTGTAATTAGGTTGTGAGCAGTTCATTATTCCACATTTCTGACTTGTTGTAACAATGATGGAATTTTATTACTCGCTCGTCATGTAGCCAGTGGTAGATTGTTTTGTGTCGAACATTTGTNGAATGTCCCTCTTGGAAGATGCCTTTATGTGTAGTGCTAGGTTGGCAGGATAACTAGCCCTTTATANTCTATACCATTCTGTCATAAAATGTGTCGTAATTATTGAATTGGAGCATGTTAATTTTTCAAGGCTTTCAAATATTTTAAGCTCATGCATAGTTGTTGTGGTGGTAAGGTAGGAGTCAACTTGAGCTGAATTCATTTTGAGTACATTCATAACTCCTTGATCTACCCTTGTTATTCACATGAAGGTGGACATCTTTTATAAGAGTTTCTCTCTACTGCTAAAATTATGATACATAGTCTTCCAGGTTACTTTAAGAGTGAGCACTACTCAGCTTCATGGAGTGCCTTAGAGTTTGTTAAACGTTTCTAAATGTATTTAGTTCTATCGTAGAACTGACTTCACCAGAACATTAATTACAGTTGTAACTAAATCATTGTCTTTCATGTTGAATTCTCACCCTTACTCAGATATTAAAACACAGGTTCTCGAAAAAAGGGTTGCAAGTAGTCAAAACGAGTTGAACTAGACGTTTCGGAAACTTTTAATTGATTCCTTCTTCAGTAATTCTACAACAGATAGAAATAAAATTCCCAATAAATATTGGAATACATTTTTTAACCAATTTAGAAATTATATAAAAATATAAACTTACCCATATCGAAAACAAAACAATNAGCACTCAACGTAAACACCTTAAAACTTGAATAGTGTGGCATAGTACCACTTGTCGTGTCTGAAGAGTATGCTTAACTGTCAACACCAGAATAAACTAACACACTAAACCCTGTCAAGACAAATTACAACGTTGACAAATTTATCAAAAAGTTACAGCTCGGAAAAACAAAAGAAATGGACAAGAGCGTTCCAGTGTAAACACAAACAATAAAATATGTATTCCAATATTTATTGGGAATTTTATTTCTATCTGTTGTAGAATTACTGAAGAAGGAATCAATTAAAAGTTTCCGAAACGTCTAGTTCAACTCGTTTTGACTACTTGCAACCCTTTTTTCGAGAACCTGTGTTTTAAATCATTGTCTGTTGCGATGACACATTGGATCCTGTCAACATTAAAAAATGTTCAAAAATACTATGCGAGAAGCAATGGGGTCCAGTTTGTACTCACAACAGATTTAACTTAAATTATTTATGTAAGGTGTTGCATATTATAGTATGTACTGTAATGCCACCCTCAGTAGAACTAAATAAATGAGAAACTTCAAAAATCTCAAAAGGTAACCCACGTAACCGAGTAATACGTGCTCTTAACAATTTGTATCAACTTATAATGTCAAATATGCAGTGGTAGTAGCATTTTAACATTAATATTTACACTTCAGTGGTATGCACAAAGGTTTTTAATATTTATATACAGTTCCAGTAAACAGTGAAGACTGCAAGGGTTGTTAAAATGGCACTTTGATATGTGTTTAAATTGTGTATTTTCCAATACCAAACAAATATAATAAATATTATTATGTTGAAATATATGTCTTCTTATTTATGTTCATATGTTCACAAAGGAATCCAAGAAGTTTCTACATGTAAAAATTATGATAAGGTTAGTCTTACCATACTCCGAAACATGAATCCCTACTCCANCTTCAGATAAAATATCAAATTAATCCAAGAAGATTTAAGGTGTACAAATTGACCTCTTATCTGAAAATGTTTAGTTGAAAAATGCCGACAGTACATTCCAGAATAACTAGATATGGAACTGTATGGCTTCTTATCCTTCAGTCACCTAGATGGTCTTTAGCAGGGGGTGCAGCTACACCAAATGTTATGCACATACATTTATTTTCATGATTCCATTCTCAAACCATGCAAGGGGAAAAGGACCAACTACAACTATTCTCCCTAAATATGTTTTTGCATTTTTTTGTATCTATATAAAGTGCTGGTCTCAGCATGTCATCTATGTTTATTTGTTTGTTACAGATACCTTTCTTTAACCCCCATTACTTTCTTGACTACTCTCTTCCATCATTTTTATCACTGTCCATTCTACTACAATGCAGTATAACAAGTACAGCTTCTCTGCTTTTAATGGTTTGAATAACATTAGTTAGCTGTGCAAGAAGTAGACCCCAAAAGATAAAAAACAGCAGTATAAACTGGTAGAAACCGATGAAGATTTCTCGAAACATGTAGGTGACNAGATTTCCACGATGGATCTGGAAGTCGGATTTTTGCTGCAGTTGTTGAACTGACAAGTGCCTTATCANTGGTGGCTCTGTTTCTGTGGAGGAGCTCCAGTTTATCATGTCNTGTAACATTTGGTATTTAAGTTGATTTTAGCAGGGATGCAAATTGCCATAATACTCTTGATGTTTGTCCCCTCCTTGCATTGAGTTTTGGTCAATCGAAAACCTTGTTGTGTGGCTGTTCATCCTTTATTATATTTGAATCCATGATTTTCCTAAAATCTAACTATTTCAAAATGACCCTTATGGCGTCGACGTGCCGTAAAAAGCCACNTATCATCACCCCCNTCTAACTATTTGCCTCCACTCCTTCATTTGTCGCGTTTGCACCGACAAATGTAACTTTTTCTATGTAATTTGACCACCTAAAACCGAAAATGTTGTTACTTTTGGTCCATGGAGCAATCCTTTAACGATATCGCGACATTATTGATCAGAAGTTGGGTGGTCCTATTATTTTGAAAGCTACAGTATACTCTTCCGCCAGGGATTCGTACATCAAATTAATTGACAGCGTACACCACACAGGCATCCGACTGGCCACAGGTGCGTTTCGTACCCCGATCCCAAGTTGTATGCAGTCCGAAGGAGGATAAGGATACTCCTCCTAAACTACGCCACCAAGTTATGGGCAATCCCACAACACCCCTCGTATCAACCAGTCTTTGAGCCTCGTTACCCACACCCTACAGCCACAAGCCCATTAGGAATCCATTTACCACAAATACTGTCTGCTCTCAGCACCCACTTACCACTACCACATAAATTATTAGTCCATCTACACTGATGGCTCCAAATCTGATGATGGTGTGGGATGCGCTTTCTCCAAAAAGTACAGCCTTAACCCATTAGCGGGTGTGTATACAGCAGAACTACTAGACATTTTGAAATCCCTACAGGTCATCTCGGCTCTGAAAAATGCTGATCTGCTCTGACTCCCTTTCTGCACTCCACGACATTAACAATTTGTATTCACCACACCCTCTCATCCANGGAATCCACAGCGACAGTTTCTTGTTGTATTCTGCTGGGTACCTAGTGATGTGGATATCCCTGGAAATGAAGATGCCGACATAGCCGCTAAGGGAGCATGCACACTCACCAGACAAATACTTACATCCATCCCGATTTTTGATATNCGTCGTCATTTCCATCAACTTACTCATGCTGCATGGCAGGAAGAATGGCGAGCTACCANACAGAACAAACTCCGGATCGTCAAGGACACAGTAAGTCCGTGGACAGAGCAGAAAAGAGGAAGCGTCCCTAGCGNGACTCCGTCTAGGACACACCCACGTGACACACAGCTATCTTTTAGAGGGAAGGGAACCACCTGTGTGTGCTCACTGCAATGTAACCCTTACAGTCAGCCACATCTTAGTCCACTGCAACCAGTATGCTGTATTGCGTAACCGGCTGCAAATATCCACCACACTTGACAGTATATTGACAGACGATGAGAAAGCAGATACTCTGGTACTGACCTTTCTATTTTTATGCCAGGCCAGCCTGCTTTATCAAATCTAATTTTTTAAAGGCCATTTACACCTTTTTTAGTGTTTTTTAATAAACTTACATGTACCATTCGTATAGTATTTAAAACTGTACTATGAGGTCTTAAATTCCCATTTATTTAATACTTTTGTGTTTAATTCTATTCCGTAATTCCGGCACTAATAACCTATGTGTGTTGTGCGCCGTAAAACAACATATCATCACTTGAATGAAGTATGCAAAATGTTTTACCAGTACAAATTCCAAAGAGTAGCATTATTGGATTCAACATTTAAATTTTGGCTCTAAATGCACGTGACTACATCCACACAGATACATACACCAGCAGGGTTCCCACAAACCTGGAAAGTCAGGGAAATTAATTCAAAATCATTATTTGTCAGGGAAAGTCAGGGAATTGGAATAAGTGTTTCAAACTTTTAGAACAAATATTTAACATCTTATTTACTTTTTCAGTGAACTCTAACTGCTTTCCATTTTTAAAAGAGGCAAATACATTGAGCAATCAGCATATATTAAGGTAAGTCTCTCAAATTGATGATTCTAAAACATTTCTCTTGTGAAATACCCATTTTTTTTTATGGATGTATGGAAATACAGGTGCCCGAATGAAGAAAAACTGAGGGGCCCAAATCTTTGCTCCTTTAGCCAGCTCTAATGGTTATTGTGAAGCATTTTTTTTTCAGGTGTTGTACAAGTACATTTGTCTCGACCAAGTGATTGGCGAGAGGAATGTAGTTGTGCTTAGTTACATTGTTTCTTATTAAACTAACACTGTTTTCTTTTTCAGATTAATCTGTTGGTGAGGATATAATGGCTAAGAAAACGTTTTTCAACAAACAGTGGCTTGATTCATCCCTTAATCCAGATTTTATGGGATGGCTAAGTAGTGTCCCAGACAATAATGGGCTAGCATACTGCAATGTGTGTAAAAAGAAAATTGAACTTAGTAATATGGGGCATCAAGCAGTGACTTCCCATGGAAAAGGACCCACACACAAGAAGCTAGTGAAGTTTAAATCAGAACAACAATCTCTGTCGCCTTTTTTTGTAAGACCTTGTACCAGTGAAATAAAGTTAGCAAAACCCAAAGCAGAACAAAGTAGTGAACGTGAATGTGAACATTGTGAAACTAATGGTCAATCGGTGAAGCCTATGCAAGAGGCAGAAAGTGAACAAAAGGATANAAATTCAGTAAAATCAGTGACTTCTTTCTTTCATAGAGATGACGTGATCAAGGCTGAAATAATGTTGTTTCTAGTAAATATTCCAAAAGGTCATGTTCAGATATTGGCAAAACCTTCAAACTGATGTTTCCAGACAGTGTAATTGCATCACAGTTTACGTTTGGTGAAAGTAAGTGTTCGTACGTAATAAATCATGGTATTGCTTTTTTAAGTTTTTTCGGAAACAGGTGTAGGCACACATGATTATGTTAGAAAGAGAAAAGAGATTTCTTACNGTACACCGTTGGTTTAATCTTGTCCTTTAATATTTCGCCGAGTTCTCCCCCTCTGGCTTCATCAGAAAATCACATCACTTACGTTGTCGTCAAGAAGGTCATCTTGNATTGGAGGCACTGCATGATGCAAACAGAGTAACTGAAAATGTAGCAGAAAAGGCGAAAGTACAGTACATTTCTCTTTGTGGTGAAGCAAAAGAAAATTTGGAAAGAAAGTTCAAAGCATATTCGCTACTCCATAATGATGATGTACGATTAGAGTTTCTTTGCTGGAATTTTGGCTGATAATAAAAAGTATGCTGAGCTTTGGCAAGTTATAAAGCTTTGCCTTATATTTTCTCATGGGAATGCTGCAGTGGAGAGTGGCTTTCTGATAAACAAATCAATGTTGGTGGAAAATATGCATGAAGAATCCATTGTTGCACAAAGAAGAGTTTATGATTCCATTCTGTACTTTGGAAATATTCAGTCTGTACCAATTGATCACAAAATGCTATTGGCTGTGAGATCTGCTCGCAAGAAGTACCAAGATTACTTGGAGAAGANACTCGGTATTGGAACAGTGTTTTTCTGGGTCATGCCACTGCTCTTGATTTGCTGCAGAAATTTAATGATGGACTGTCTCCCCTTGAAAGAAAAAATGTGTTGCAAGTCTCAATGGATGGCCCTAATGTGAATTTAAGTTTTTTGAAAAGGCTTCAAGAAGAGATGGTGGAAGATCATCCAGATGGGAAGAAGTTGTTGAACCTGGGAGTCTGGGTTGCATGTGATCAATGGAGCAGTGAAAACAGGTTTAAAGTCTGTAAAGTGGGAACTTAACTCATTTCTCCGTGACATATATTTTCTATTCAAAGACTCGCCAGCCCGACGGGCTGAATTTACTACAATCACAAATAGTAAAATTTTCCCATTGAAGTATTGCACAGTGAGGT
>KZ869375.1:49839-61780 GCA_003456935.1 Machilis hrabei | reverse complement strand
GGCGATTTTTGACTTCAATGAAATTGACAGTCATCGCTCACCCTCTCTACTCACCAGACCTCACCCAACTTGTGATTCTTTTATATTCAAGAAATTAAATTGAATATCAAGGTGTAACATTTTGAGAGCTTTGAAAAGATCCAGGCTGAATCGCAANAAGGGATGAAGAACCTAATTCAGAATGACTCCAGCAGTGCTTCCAGTTATGGAAATTCTGCTGGGATCACTGAATTAATACAGAAGGGGACTACTTTGAAGGAGATGGAGGCGAATACAGATTTCGGTTAGTGGCTAAGCTTAGGCATACGAATTTCGNGAACTTTTGGTTGCATCTTTTGTGCGTGTTGTTTATTGGCTAAAAAAAAGTAAATACGAAAATTATTTTATTCCAGCCGAAATGTAACTATTNCGTTACTTTACTTTTCTATGTAGTCACCCCCAGAATTGAGGCACTTATAGAGGACCACCAGCTTTTGTTATACAAAGTCACTACCAGTAAGCACCACCGCCAGTTTGAGTTCGTCGCCCGTAAAATGTTTGAGGTGAAGACACTTGCCCCAGATATTATAATTTGTTTCTTCACCTTTAAAACCTCCTGGCGTCGCAGAACTTTGCAGATAACAACATGCTCAAATTAGAGCTGGAGAAACTGATTGAGATATTGTATGATGAGGCTATTCAAAAGCTGGTGATCCTCTATGACAAGTGCCTTAATTCTGAGGGTGACTATGTATAAAAGTAAACTGTTGTAGTTTGACTGTAAAAAATAGGTTTTGAGTTATTACTTTCTATTGACTTTGTGGCCCTTACTTTATGAGCAGCCCTCTAATTTGGCAGAAAAAATAGCTTGGGGACTAATTTTATTAGTGAATTGTCTGTGATAAATATACCCCTGAGCCAGTAAAAAAGAATTTTTTGGTATGTGTGTAGTTATGATTTTCAGGATTTGTTGGATGCTACAATATATGCATATACAGGGTGTTTAAAAAATGTGTACTAAAAATTGGAGAGCGTGTTCTTTGGACCCAATAATGTTATTAACATTTTTTTCGCAGACCTTTCAGACTAATGGTTTAGCCATAATTAAGCAATTAAATTGTCCAATCACAAGGCGCGTTTCTGTAACTCGTGATTCGACAGTTNAATTGCTTAATTATGGCTAAACCATTAGTCTGAAAGGTCTGCGAAAAAATTTTAATAACATTATTGGGTCCGAAGAACACGCTCTCCAATTTTTGGTACACATTTTTTAAACACCCTGTATATTACAGTCCTTCACATGATCAACTTTTTTTCTTCCCCTGTGAAGATCTAAATACCTTGTAAACAAACAAATGAATAGTATGACATATTTTGTGTGAGCTCATTAATTTTTCGTACAGTAGTAATTTCTGTGGCATGTTTACCCTTATGAGCGAGTATGTGCTTATATAGTCTGTATTTGTAGCATAACCTGACTCAATATAATTGGTTTTGTCTTGATATTCTTGTGCTTTTTCTTTTATCAGTTTGAGGTTTTACAGTTTCTAATTTGAAATTGGTTGGTGTTGATGTGAAGTATTTTTCTATGAAAGTCAAGGTAAAATTGTAAATTGTGTTCAGACATCTAGCCGAGTGCATTTCCTCTCTTGGAGGTCCAGAGTTTTTGTAAGGGACAAAAGTTTGNAACTGATGTAATAGNCATAACGTCAGTCTGACTGTGACCACTGGTGTATTTGTAGTGAATTCCTCGTGATATGTCGTTTGCACTCTTTTTTGCAGTTACCATTGCATAGTAGAGGAGACCAGCGTTTCATATGGAATGCACATCTACTGAGGCCATTTGCTAACAACAGAGATCTGCGTCGGTATTGTCTACCAATAATACATGGGTGTATCCTTTCAGTTTATGATGTTCGTGTAAGAGTACAGACTAAATCTAGAATTTTCAGATTCCAGTTAGAAAAGAAGGGAAAATGTATTTTTTAAAGCAGTTTGTGCATTAAAGTACAATATTAACATACTCTCCCTGTGTCTGCCTTACAAAGGAGAAGGGAGAAGCATTGTGCCTCAGATTCGTTCCTAACATCCCTTTCTGAATGGTCTTGGTGCTTTTTTACACTACTCAACAACATTCAGATTAATGAATAAGATTTTGTCGGAAATGGAAATAGGAAGTCATTTTCTTTAGTGAAAAATAAATAAACAAAATTATTTACCTTATTGCCATTATGTCAGCACCCCATTTTAACCACTACTCTCTGAATCGTTTTTTCAAGAAATATGACCTGAAATGCTCTACTAAAACCTCCAGCTTTCAAAGGGGGAATCTATAAAATAGAATGTCAATGTAACAAGCAGTATTTTGGACAGACTATATGAAATTTCAGAATCAAATAAAAGGGACGTACTCCAAGAAAAAGATAACACTGGCCTGTCAGAACACACAACNCAACAGACACACATTCCTATACGGAACGATAGTAAAATCCTAAAAACTACCATCTCACAATTAGGTAGAGATGCTTTAGAAACAATTCCAATTTGGAAACACCCTGANANCATTAATAGGGAAAAAGGTGTTTTAGATAACATTTGGCAAGATTTCTTAAAAAAGCGGACTCAACCTGAAATTATTAAGTGGCCTAACCCTCCCTCAATTCCCAGTGCTGCCTTTTCACCTGAAACCTTTCTAAATCTCGATAATAATATTACTCCTTCAACATCTAACAGCTGAGAAGAGATTTAATTACCAGTCTTCAGTGAACTTCACCTGTGGATAGCAACAGTTCCTATATAAATATTACCTTCAACTTGGTTGAGTATTTCTCTAGTAGGAGTGCTTGACAAAGCCCAGAGGACATCTGGGCGAAATGTCACACCATTATAATGCTGGAATAAGGTAAATAATGTTGTTTATTTTTTTTTCAATATAGAAAATTGATTGAACATTTACTTTAAATAATATAATATGTTTTAGAGCATAATTGCAATTTAGAAGAAATATCTGTCCCTCTACTAATAAATATCTGAATTTTTAATGCGAGGACGCAAGCAAAGCATATGAAAACGACATCTTGAAGCCCAGAAGTGGGAAATATCTGTCATTTTTCTAATAAATACCAGCATTTTTANTGAGAGAACACAAGCAAAGCATGACACTGCCATCTTGAAGCCTAGAAGTGAGCTCACTTTTGCTTCATGATGTCAGTGTCGTATCATGCTTTCCTTGTGTTGTTTTATTAAAAATATCTATATTTCTTCCTTTTTGTGATTTAGCTCTAGAAAAGTGATTATTTAAAGTAATGTTTTCAATGAGTTTGTGGTGAGTACAGTTTTTTTTTTCTCTTGGTCATTTAAAACTTGCAAATTTCTTGACTTGTATTTTTGAAAGGTTTGCTATTTTAAAAGATTGATTTAGTACAATGTAATGCATTTTAACCCAAAGGGNCAATGGTACATTCTACAAGCCTTATTCATGACTTGAAGATATGGAAACATTGAGAATGCATTTTTAAACAAATGTCATTCAATTTACTTTTTGTCTTAATGTATTCACACCATGGCTTTTGTGAGTTTTTTTCCCCATCTTATGTTTAACATAAAATAGGAAAAAAAGTGTAGTTGAAGGATATTCCTGAGGAGTTAAACACTTAGTCATTTTCCTGAAATTACAGTAACTCTTTTCATCTAGCTTTTAAAGTTGAAATGCACTCCGAAGTTAAGAATCGTGTAACTTTTAACNGTTTAACTGTTTCAAAATGGCTATCCAAAACTTCATCGACTTGCTTAATTGTTTTGGTTTTATTTACTATCTTTTCAATGACTTACAAAAAAAAAAATTATATCTTCCGTTTCACTAGGCTGAGAAAGATGAAATTTTGAACAAGTGTTTGAGACAGTTCAGTCTAACTTTTAAAATATTTTTGTTTCTGTGTGGTCACTATTAATTATTTTAAAAAAAATCTAGAAGATGAAAATATAAAAAAATACCTGTTTATTGGGGTACTGGTACCTGTTGCACAACCTGAACTGTCATCTGATTTCACCCTCCAAATTGTCCTCAGTATCAGAAATATTGTCGTCAGATTCTTCACTAGTATCTGACAATTATTCACTGTCATCATCTGTGTCACTTTTATCTAAGAAAACTTGTATTTCATCATCTGTTAAAAATCTAGCACGCTTTCTTCACGCCATTTCTTTTTTGAAACATCGTAGTTAATTGGCTGTTAGAAAATACATCTGTCCAATCAGATTCTTTGAAACNAAATTAATAACTTCAAGGTCCAAAGACGTGTTCAAACGCCAAAAACAGAGGTAGAAAGGCAAGCATCTCACAAAATGTGATAACACGCCAAAACCAGGTGGGTAGATTGAGTGAAAGGACGTCTTATCATGCCAAAAACAGGGAAAGGGTTAAAGTTGAAATGCACTCCGAAGTTAAAAAGAGAGAGCAATGTTTACACAACTTGCCTTCCTCTTAGATTTCACACAAAGGTAAAAATTCTTGCCATTTGAGTCTTTGTATTACACATATTGCGTTACGAATGTTAAGTTCAGATGTGAGAACTAGGATGTGATGTGTCCAGTCGGTGATTGTTGCCTTAACCTCAACTACAGTTGTATCCATCAATGTATGTAATTTAAATGGAAAAGTGTTCACGTGGTCTTTGGTGTCCCGTCGGAGTTCTCAGAGAGCAGGAACGCGTCTGGTCATGAGAGGGATCAATTCTGAAGGATTTGTAGCAAATTTTGTAGAAACAGAGCAAATAATTGAATATCAAGGAGACAGAAGCTCTTTTGTACAGGTAAGGTTGCATTTGTTATGTATAGTAATTACTTTTCATTAAACTTTTATTTTGTTATTTTTTTTAATTATAAAATAATTTTCTATTGTCTAGTAAATCCTATATTTGAAATTGACTTAATTTTTAGTATCGAATAAAAATGAGTTGAATGCTACAACTAGCATGACAGTAAAAAAATTGTATATTTTATACCTAGCCTGTTTATAATTTTATTTTAATTTATACATTTCTTATCAAGTATCGCAAATATGACTATTTATTGTTTTGTTTTGTTATTTTGCCATGTTTTTAGAGAATAATAAAGTAAACTTAATAAAAAAATAACGAAGTTCTGGTAAACACATTTGTCATTGTATAAATAGACAACAATGTCTAATGAAGTTTGAATACGAACCACCACAAGATTACCAAATTATCCTTTGTGGTCTGTCCTGCACCTAGAAGCTGTACCTAACTGTGTAATGCTAGAAGGACAAGGTTGATTTGAAGTATCCGAGGCTTGCATCCTTTGTCTGGTACTGGTAGTCTTTTAAGATTTAACGTCCTAGCTTCTGCCTTGATTTAGAATTGACCCCATAACACTGCAGTTNGAGGTTAATTTCAATATGGCACAACAAAAAATCAGTCAAAATGCATCACATATATTAAATATATTTATTGATTTAGAGAAGGAAAATAGTGAATTATATATTATTGGATCAATATTAAATGTATATGTGTGTGCAGAAAGTGAACCAACAACAGAAAAAGGAAGAAAATTGATCCATAGATATTTTCCATTACTCAGTTAAGGCTTCTGAGAGAGCTTCAAAATGTGTTAATAAAGTCGTCTGATATATTTTATACCAGAAAATTGTAATTTCATCTTCAGTGGGTACTGAGTGTTAAGCCTTAGTCCTGACCTGCAAACAGTAGTTAGCTAACACATTCAGTCATCTGCAATCAGTTTATAGGCAATATTTAAGGTGCTTGCAATGCTTATTTGCCAGCTGTACACAAACAGCACATAGCTGTTAGCAAACAAAAGTCCAGTGTTTTCTATGTGTAGTGAAAAATGAAAACATGTATGTGTTTGCAAACTTGTGGACATTGTAGGCCNCATCATAGTCATCTCTGTTCATTTGGTCACACTACAGCTGGTATGATGTGGACCCAAAAAATTGTTTTTTCAACTGTTTACATTTGAAAAACAGACAGGAAAATTAGTGGAAAAGTGCGTAAGATGGACACCGACTGTTGTGTTTACATATTGGCTAGGCTTTATTTTACAAACAGTTGCCATTGTCTGAAGGGCAGAGACAGAGAAATAATAGAAATGTCTGTCATTGGGATTCATTCTTTTTCTTATTTAGAGTGATTGCATCCTGATTGGAATGTCCCAGATTCAAACCCCATGACTGAATCCATCCACTTGACCTTAAGGTACCGTAGTCTTCTGGGACGGATGTTAAAAGTGGAGCCCCATCGATATTATTTCACTGTAAAAGAACCTGCCATTGGCTATGTGCTAAGTGATAATAACCAGATTTATTAATCTGAAATATTGTTGTGATGCGGATGGTTCTCCATTAGACCTTCTCTGTCAGAACTTTTGAGACCACATACCCAAATAATCAAAATAAATGACAATTGGGAGTAATCGGAATACTATTTCTGTGTACGACATTGCTACAAATGTAAGTCAAATAATTAGTGCAGTAGTATTCTAACAACGGTTCTAGTGATCAGAATAAACAACAAAATAAATATATATGAATTTCAGATAGTTTGACAAAATATAAGCATAATCATTGCCTTACTTTAATAAATATACCATTGACCAACTATCTTAAATTGTGCTTTTTCTGTGTATTTTCCCTGCTAAAAATTCTTGTAATATAAATAAAATGAAATTATGTGGTTTACTGGACAAACGACCTACCCTAATCCTCTTCCTATAGGCACCCCGCATGGTTGCGTGCTTGACCCGGGACAGCTTTAACTAAATTATTCTCTTTCTATTTTTGCAGACCCGTGGCTCAATTCCATTGTTCTGGAGTCAACGACCAAATCTTAAGTACAAACCTCGTCCCCAAATCAGTGCCAATGAAAATCATTCACAAGCATTTTTTCACCATTTTGACAATCAAGTGTTACATTATGGCAGACAGGTGCTTATTAACTTGGTAAGTAGTCTGTCAGTTTTCATATGTAGTGGAAACTAACNTAGAAAGATTATTTTTTAAAGCAAGAATGCTATTATTCCTTTTTTGTAATTTGAAAATTGTCTTTTTTTACAAATAAGTACTGATACATTATTCATAGTATCAAAATAACTGATCTTATGTGCTTCATGTGTTGAGAGGATGTTTACGATGAAGTCAACACCGTAGGCGTAAATTAGTTATTTTTAAAACAGTGTTACGTGGTGGGCCTNTATAGATTGATTGCAGTTTATCCGAATAAGATTAATAGTATTATTTTTCAATCACTTGATGGCTTTCGCGAATTATTTACTGTAGGCAGTTGAAATGAAGACTGACTTCAAATATGGCAAACTGTTGTTCGTTGGTTTTGCTAGCAATTTCAGAATGAAAAGTTTCAAACCAACAGCTGTGAATGAAAAATTTTAATAATTTTTTTATCAAAGTGTAAACAATTAATTTAGTTTATTGCACCAGCACTATGTTTTAGCTACCGTGACAAGTAGTATAGTGTTACAGTGTATAGTGTTAACTTAATCTTGACCTGAGATCACTGCTCTTTCAACAGCTGAAGAAGAGGACTGGTACGCTCCCAAAATAGTGTGTTTATTTCACCACTTGTACGGTAGTGCGAGCTTAGACAGCTGAATTTCATCTTTTTGGACAGGCAGAATCGTTGAGTTACGGTAGTGGGTTAGATATCCGATTCTGCTGCAGTTGTTTCCGGAGTACCTCGGAAGCATACTAGGGCCATTGTTATTTTTATTATACATAAATTATNTATCTTCATGAGTTCGGGCTTCAGTTAGGCTACAGTGTCCTAGAATAAGTAGTGGTTAAAAGCCCTATCTCGTCCGTGGAAAAAAATTGAAGGTTTTGGATGCCAAATTTGATAAACACACGATGGTAGGTGCTGCCATCTAATATCTGATACTGTACACATTTCATCAAATTCCTTCATGAAATTGTCATATTTCTATATTTGAATGGCTTTTGTATTAAATAAGGTTAACACTGAATGTAAACACGTACTTTATGTGACAAAAAATTGGGATTGAATACGTAATTACGAGGCTAAACTAATTTTTTAAGCGTAAAAAGCACCCCGACTTCAATAAGTATGATCAAAAATGGATAATAGATGGCAGCACCTTCCAACGCGAGTTTATAACTTTTGGCATCCGCATAGCAACAAAAAATTAATTTGAGGTTTGCGTGCTACTTATTCTAGACTACTATAGTTAGGCATTTTGCTAAGGATATAGTTCTATATCAAGAATGTGGAAATGAAGATGATTATGATTCTTTGCAAGAATTGCTTAACATCATACAGGATTGGTGTGACACTTGGCAGCTAGGAGATTACAACAGTTGACCATTTCTCATTCTCAGGTAAATACAGANGAGGTTATACAACATGCAACTTACATAGCTAGGTGCGACTTTGTGAATACCTTAAAAAACCGACTGATTGTATTGTTGTAACCCCTGCTGCTACAGGTCTATAGCTGGCTTCTATGGCATCAACACAGGGGAGTGAGGTTAACATAAAGAACGTGTAAAATAAATGTTGATTTTGACAGACCATCACGAACTAGTGTGGATGTAATAGTGTGAAGAATTAAAATTTGTATTGTCACTGTCATTACGGACATACCAGCAAAGTATGAGCCTTTGAGGTTTCTGTAAGGGGGCTTAATAGTTACCCTTTTCACTACTGTCACCATCTTTACTTAATGCAATCTATACACTTGCTCCAACTTTCAACGAGCATTGCTGTAATCTATATTCAAAATTAGTAGAACAAGTTTCTTACCTTACTCTGTTGTTTACAACGCAATATTTTGCCACCCCATCAAGGTGACAACCTCAGGCAATGTTGTAAACAACAGAGTAAGGTAAGAAACTTGTTTCTACTAATTTTGGATATGGATTCCTACTCTGGCTTCCGACATAATCTAAACAATTGCTGTAACCTTTGATTTAGTGCCAGATAATTATGTGTTCATTTGCAGGTGGACCACAAAGGTGCAGAAGAAAGACTCGAAAATATGTATGCTAACTTGACCTCGGTCAGTCAGAACACCAATATTAGGTAAGTACATGTAATCATAGTAACTGACGAATGAATTAAATTCTGTATTCCTAACTTAGCTTTGCAATGATTATTGTACTGCCTGTGTGACGNAAATCACTGAAAAAAATAAATAATGTGATAANTACTCGGGTGCATTAACTGAACTTAATGTTGGTATGGTATGTTTGAGATTCCTTTATGTGCAGGTAAGAAAAGTAATCCTGCACATAAAGATGTCATTGCCCTTTGTGATACGCTAGGTTAAGACAATGAGAATCTACGGTGTTGGAGAAGACTGTGGAGAAAATGAAAACCATTATCGAAGACAGACGAACAGTTCAGAAAGTAACTGTATACCAAAGTCAGACTGAAGACACTCCAGTAGTAGTAGAACAGGCAGTCGTGGAGGGAAGTAAGAAGATCTTGGTCATCAAGTATTCAAATATCAGATGTCTTGTCAATCCAGTTAAAAGCAGAGCAGGCTAACAACAGGATTCTTTCCAGCTTTACTCGATCTCTAGAGGGAAAATCAAGGGCGTCATTTCAGCATTAACAAATGCTCTACAAAGCACTGATGATGAAGTGGATGTAGTTGCACATGTTCCAGGGTTTTGTAGAGATACTGTACAACTTTCAACATCTCTCACAAACCGTCACTGATGAACAGCAGAAGAGGGGTAGCCACATTGGGTTAGCTATTACCACAGTCATACCATGGATGGACCATGTCANACTAGTATGGAATAGAATACAAGAAGCTAATGAAATGATAGAGATGATATGTCAGGATCATGGGGAAGACTTCAATGATTTGAGGTCTGAATGGGAGCTTTGCATTTGTGTACTTGGCAGGTCTGGAGTACATTATACACACAAGGCAGTGGCAAAGGTAAGTTCTAAGCTGGTATATAATTTTTTTTAGATATATATGAGTTTAACACTACCAGTGATCAAGGTGTATAAAGAAACGAAAGGTGTAATAATGGCGACTGACTGTAAATTGCAGGAGCGTATGTAATAAAAGGTGTTATTAGAAGAAGCAGATGCAGATTTTGTGCTTGGAACAGAAACATAGAAGTGTTCATATTTTCGTGTGTGGGTTGCATGAAAATTAAAGAATACTGTATAAAAGAAAACATCTTGCCGAGTCTCTGATTCTGAAAATCTCTGTAAGTGTTTTCTTTTATTAGAATAGAAGACTTTGTACTAGTGTGAGTTTATTGACCTATCTTTTTAGTTCAAAACTTGTCTGAGGAAAAGTAATTTTTCTTTCTTGGTACATTAAAAATATTAAAAGACCTTAAAAAATGGTTAGCTGAACAAATTAACAGATTATTTTCTTGATCTGTGGAATAAACCTTGAAATGTAAGATAAGTAATTTTGTCATTAAAGTTAATGTAGTGTTTAAAAATGGGATGGAATAAAGTTGAATTGGGTTTGACAATGTCTGGGGATTTTGCACAACCCTAACTTAGCTGGACTCAGAAAGAACGAAAGCCAGTGCAGCCCATGAGTTTGAACAACATCTCTCACATTGAGCATTGACCATATCTCAGCAATTTAGAACTAAACTATGAACAGGCTTAAGTAAAATTGATGTATCATAATTAAACCTTTANTGTACTAGTGTATAACTGCTTTGAATTAGTTTCAGGAGTGTCCCATGTTGTGGGTACTTGAGCAGCTAGCTAGGATGATTTTTACAAATTAAAAGTCTTCTTCTGCGTATTCAGTCACTTATCCAAGTATATTCTTCAACCTGGAGAGTGCAGGAAAATAATTCATGGTGGTTATGGATTTGTAGTAACATTTTGTGTACCTGTTAAATATTTTTCTATTTTTGTCACAAAAGTGTATCATTATGTTATCATAAAAAAAAAATCACAATATTTGGAAGACCAGCCAGTTCCGTTCGTTAGGTGTCACGAAAACAGTGGCTTCTACATACCATTTACGACAATGTATTGAAAAGTACTTTTTAAATCATCATTTTACTAACTCAATGTAGCACTGTTTGTTCATCATGTGTAAGGCAAGATCATTGCACTCTTAAAAATAGTTCCTTGGTTCTGCATACATTCTGTGTTGGTGTAAAATTTGCAGTGGTGTTTCTCAAACTGGATAGTTTTAAGGTTCAAATAAACATTTATATGCTTGCTTCAAGCATATGTAGGGATGATGACAGACTACATTAATTTATTTTTGGCAAAAGTGTTATTCTGCAGGAAAGAAAATTGATGGGCAATTCAAACATAAAGCAAATAGTAGGCAACTCCCTCTGTCAGTCAAATAAGAAACATGCATAATCATTACAGTCATGGGTGTAATGTATCGAGGCACACGCTTTAACTAAAGCAACTCTTAACATTGCATTGTCCTGCTTAACACTCATCAGTGTGTCAGTGAATGTGTGCCCCAGAGTTTGGATGCAGTTCATAAAAATGTTAGCTACTCTTTACAAAGACAGCTTTTGTCAAAACAAAAATGGTGTTGATCAAAAAACTTATTTTAAAACTGGCCTGAAATATTGTTGTCTTAAATTAATAATAATAAAAAAATCAATATACTTGGAACCATAACTCAAACCCTTCTACACATCAAATATCAGTTACATTTTCTAATGGCTTATTTCTCCTCTTTAAATGCTACGTTAACAAGTTCAGCTAATCAGCGTCGTGTAGTACCGCAGTAGCTATGCAGTGTTGGATTCCTGTTATCCACAACTTGGAAGTTAGTGCTTCGAATTCACAAAATATCCAAGACGGATAAGTGATACACTTGTATCAGAAATACTGAAAGATCCTACAGTAGAGGGACTCAAAACGTGTGAACAATTTTTAGTGACTTTTGTGTGATAGACAGCCATTGTAATATGGCCGAAATGTCAGCA